>JADBJO010030768.1:12500-17486 GCA_016801955.1 Conus betulinus | reverse complement strand
GTATTGCTTTACGAGTTCTAGGCCTATTTGATGTACTAGTATAGTTTCTGGAATCTAACTTACAGTCTAGTACTACATTCCAGTCTCCACCCAGAATCATACTTTCATTTCCAAACTGCTCAAGTTTAGTAGTTAAGGATTCAAAGAAATCAGGGTTATCCCCAGAGCTTGGGCCATATATATTGGCAAGAGTAAACCGTTTTTGAAGAAATTTCTAAGTCCATAAGAAGAAGAAAATGACCCCAGGACTCCCTGGCTACATTGTGCACTTTGAATTCAAAGTTATTCTTAAATAATATTGCCACTCCATTTTTATTAGTTTCACTACCTGCTAACCATAAAGAATACCCCCAGTTAGATCTGATGAAATTTTCTTGTTTAGCAGGAAGATGTGTTTTTTGTAACATAATTATACTATTCTTTTGATTTCTAAGAAATTCAAAAATGTCTTTTCTTTTTTTTAAGTCATTGAGACCATTACAGTTAAATGAAGATATTTCAAAACCTAATGTTTTGTTCTTTTTTTTGCTATCTGCCATTGGTTATATATAAGGAGTTCCCCACAATATTCCACTGGAAAAAGAAACGCAAGCATGCGAGTCTAAAAAAAGAAACACGCAGGCTTTAACAGACTTAAAGTAGATGTACTAGATCTTTTTAGAAAGTAGAACAGTTGACATAAAAAGTGAAGCATATGACATGATAATAATAGGATATATACAGTCATTACACACAATGTGGCACACACACACAGTAGTACCTCACTCTCCAATTTTTAACAAGCATACACAGTTTGCTTTCAGCCACATTGTCATCACACAAAAGTGACAGTTTGCATTCAACCACCTTGTCATCACACAAAAGTGGCAAAATGGAAAGCCAAGTTTGTAGATTTCTGGTCGACTCAAAAAACACTACTGCAAAAAATAAAACATCAAACAAAAAAGTACAGTACAATCCACACACAATCATACGGTAGATCCATCTTGGGGCAACTTGCTGACCCTCCACGCACAGTAAACATTTTTTCTATAATAGAGACATGAAAAATTTAACACAATCATTCTCTCCACCTAGGCCTACCCACGAGGCTGAAAACTGGAAAGTATAAAAGGTCACCAAGACTGAGAGGATCACCCCTTGTCTCGTAACAGAAGGACATTATTTTTATTTACTATTATCCTTATTAAAGCTTTAACAACAAAAAGTGTGTTTACCTTGACACAATAGTTAATGATAAATTACAAAAAGACGAAGAGACAAAAGTACCGTCACTGTCTGATCAGAAAAAAGAGTAGAAAAGGAGCCTCCTCACAATGTGTGCCATGCAAATGAAGGTTATCACATGGCAATATCAGAAGCAGTGACCACAAGCAGCACAAAGTCTGTTATGAAAAAAAAAAAAAAAAAGTAGGCTAATTGAATTTGTCGAAAAGTACCAATATTAATTTAACTTGCCTCAAAGAACTAGATGACTTGAAAGCAATAACTCAAACAAGTACTAATGAAATATCAACAAGTTTACTGGCCTTTTTGTCCGGTATGCCACAACTGCACTTGCCTGTTGATCATAAGGCCTACTCACTGCCACTGGGCTGACTGACACTGTTGCTGTTAGAGGGTCTGGGGGATCTCCTCTTGGATTCCTTGCACTCCTGACTACACTTTGTCAAGTCAGAAGTCGAGTCCACTTGAACAATTTTTCCATCCAGAGTCTTCATGAAGACTTTCCCATTCTTGGACCAGGCCCTCTACACACTTGCTTATTGTCCCTGGTGACACACAGGAGAGAGTAGGCCCACGGCGTGAGGTCCTCCACCATCAGTACTTTCGTACCGCGGAGATTCCTTCTCGCGTACAGCACTTCATCGCGTACCCGTCTAGACACAAAGCGCACTATGATCCCTCTTGGCTTTTTAGCGCTATCGGAGGCACCCTTCTTGCACACACCTACCCGATGTACTGCTTCCACATCCTTGGGATCAACAGTCACTTTAGCTTATCGCGGAAGAGCGACAGCACCTTGCGTTCACACTCCGTGGCTGTTTCTTCACGCCCCTGCTGGCTGCCCTCTTCTCCCACACCAAAGATACGCAGGTTGTTGCGGCGGATGTAGATGGACAGCTCTTCACTCCGGCGATCTGCCAGCTCTGCCGTGAACTTCACCTCTGCCAGCTGGATCTTCAGCTCCTCCTCCTTGCCTCTCAGCTCTCTCACTTCTGCTCTCAGCTGGTCATTCTGGGTTTGAAGAGTGTGAACAGTGAAGACTTCAGTTCGTCTACTGTCTCAGACAGCTTCTCCACAGCAGTCCCAATTGCACACAGCTTCCTCATTACATCGTCATAGCCATAAGTGACAGGTGTACGTGACTCAGGGGAAAAAACACTGTTATCAGCACTCATTTTGTCCTTATCGTACTTATCTCCCCTGATAGCACACACCTCATCAACCACACAATGTGAATGTTCCTGTGCTTCTGACGAATCCTTGAACTTCTTCTGAATATTCTTGCGCTTCTGGGATGGAGAAGATGTAACCAGCGAGGTATCTGTTTCACTTGATCCTGATTGTGAGCTAGCAGACAACTGCTTTCTTCCTCGTTTTCCCATAGATTTAATAACTACTTAGGCATGAAGCAGACGACAAGATCAAAACAACAATGGCGACGGCTACTTCCGGTAACTGTCTGACTGCCAAACTTGAAAACTACAAGTGAAAATGATTTTAGGTGACTAAATTGTACATAATACTTGCGATTACATCTCGTGGGGGTTCAGTTTTTTGTGAGAAACTTTTCAAAACAAACTTTGAAGCAGAAGCTTTTCGGAAGTCTGTGAGCGGTAAAACACCTACCTCATTGTATGTCCCTAAATTTGATGTATGTGTGGGGACTCCAAGGGCAATTTTATAAGCTTTGCAATCAACACTTTGAAGTTTATTTAAAAGATGTTGAGGTGCATTAAAGAAAACTTCTTGAGCATAGCAAAGTCTTGAACGAACTAAAGCATTTGCTAAGATGGTTAATGTTTTAGAATCTTGAGCCCAGGATTGTTATTTATAATTTTAAGGAAGTTTAAGATTTTCCTTGCTTTGTTTAGAATGTAATCAATGTGAGCATTCCACGTAAGTTTGCTACTTACTATGACTCCTAGAAATTTAACGTTTTTAACATAGTTTAAAAAATCATACCATCCAATGTAAATTTTGGTAGCTTTTCTGGATCATAACCAGAGTTGAAGAGCATCATGTGAGTTTTTTCTGTTGAAAGGGAAAGCCCATTTTCATGTAAGAATTTGTTTATTTTATTGAGCTCATGCTGGTATTTGATTTTGATGTAATTCAGAGATCGTAGAGAAGTATGTATGGCGTTTCATAGTTACTTTCACCCATAAACATATGTCGTCAGCAAACTGAGCTAATTCTGTATCTTTTGAGAGACCTTTTGGTAGATCATAAATCAGAATGTTGAATAACATTGGTGAAATTACAGAACCTTGGGGTAGACCCATCTGTAAAGGCCTAGGGATTGAATAAGTATTTCCTTTTCGTGTTTGAATAGACCGGCAATGAAGGAACTCTTGAATATAATTAAACATATTACCATTAATACCAATATTCTTGATTTTATACAGCAAACGCTTGTGCCATACATGTTCGTAGGCCTTACGAATGTCAAAAAATGTGGCTAATATGTTCTTGCGACGTGCAAATTGATGTTTTACCTGGGTAGAAAGTTTAACCAAGTGTTCAGTTGTGGATCTACCTGTTTGAAATCCAGCTTGATTGATAGGAATTATGTTATGTTTATTGCAATGGTGAACTAATCTTTTTAATATATTTTTTTTCCATTAATTTACATGTTTGATGTTAAAGCAATGGGGCGATAACTACTTATATCTTTCATAGGTTTTCCCTTCTTATGAATTGGAACAACAATAGATGTTTCCAAATCATAGGCATTTTTTCCATTTTCCCAACATTTCTGAAAAAACGAGAGGAGAAAATGTATTACATTTTGTGGAAGATGATTAAGGATTTCATTAGATATGCCATCTAAACCCACTGATGTCTTACTGTTTAAATTACTTAAACATTCTTTAACTTCTTGAATTGTTATTGGAGTATTTAGGTAATGATCTTCAATTGGATTTGGTTTATATAAATGTCTTTATTTTCTTCATTTTCTCGATATTTTTATTTTCAGTTGATAGATTTTCTTTGCTGCTATTTTTAGCAAACAAGTCAGCAAATGCCTCAGCTTTATCAAAATTAGATGGAAATTCACAATTGGTCAGATGAACAGGACAATTTGGTAGATTAATTCCACTTTTCATTGTTTTTAATTTTGTCCAAACTTTTTGCATATCTTTAAAGTTTGATACATTATTTTCACAAAAGGATGACCAATTGTCGTTTTTCTCGAGCATTTATTCTGTTTTGTAGATTCTTTACTCTTTTTCTCTCCAAATTCTTTATGACCTTTTCTTTTGGATCTTTTTCACGTTTATATTCTTTCGATTTCGCAATTTTCTCATCTTTTGCACGTTGACAAGTGTCGTTCCACCAGATATTACCCAGATGTTTTTTAGATTTTACAGATTTTATTGTTGGGATGGATTCACGAGCAGCTGAATGTATGGTCTTTTGAAATCTGTCATATAGTGTATCAACATCTTGATTATTAATGGTATCTATATCAATGTTGAATGAACTTAATAAGACAGAAAATTTGCTCCAATTTGCAAATTTGTAACAATATTTGGAAACTTTGTCATGTGTTGCATCATTTGTTTTTACACTGCATGTTTCCTAATGTAATAATAATTGGAAAATGATCAATATTTAATGAGTCATCAAGGGTTTGCCAGTCACAAAACACTGCTAAATCAGGAGATATCAGTGACAAGTCAATGGCGCTAGGGTTGTGTTTTGGATTGTCTGGGATGCGAGTAATACAACCATTGTTTAAAAGATAAAGAGATGAAT
>JADBJO010030768.1:0-7500 GCA_016801955.1 Conus betulinus | reverse complement strand
ATGAAGTGGTCCGATGCTTTCTTTCCAGAGAGGTAATTTCCATTCTCTTGTATTGTTATTTTGGACTGACCTGTTGTTTTTTCGTTACTGAGGGTTCTAGCCAGTTTCCACAGCTTACTGCCATCCTTGTTGAGATTCAGGCTTTCAGTTTTCTCTTGCCAGCTTTTCATTGCAGCTTGTGCGCAGGACAGCTTGTGTCTGGCAGTTACTTCCTTCAGCGCTATGTTGTTCTCCAGTGATGGCTGCTTTTCTGCTTGGTCCCTGGCTTCCGTAACAGCATCTTCCAGATTTTGGAGTTCCTCCTCTGTCCAGTAGGGCTTGTAGTCTTTGCGTGCTCCTCTTGGGATGGATTCTGTAGCAGCTTTCAAGATGGCCTTTGTGAAGTCTTGAACCATCTTGTTTGAGTCCTTCCGCCTGATGTTGAAGAGTCTCTTGGGTAGCCGGTGGTGTGGCCAGCGAGCTACATGACCTGCCCATCGAAGCTGAGACAGCATCAGAATGATGTAGAAGCTTGGCAGGCCTGCTTGATCAAACACTTCTGTGCCTGGGATTTTGTCCTGCCATTTTATGTTAAAACATTTTTCTGAGGCAGGCTGCGTTAAAGTAATTCAGCTTCTTGGCATGCCATAGATAAGCTGTCCACGTTTCGTACGTGTAGAGGAGTGTGGGGAGAAATAATTGCTCTGCACACTTTCAGCTTGGTCTCTAGATTGATACCTCTTTCAAACATTGATGTGTAGCCTGCCAAAGGCTGCACTTGCTTTTGCAGTTCTTATTCTCACTTCATCATCAATGGTGACGTTCTGGCGCAGTGTGCTGCCTTTCTTTTCTTTCTTTCTTTCTTTCTGCGTACGCAGGCTGATATTCCTGTGGACACTGCCTGTAGAGACAGGCAGTGGAGTTTTGTGTGTATAACCGTTTTCTATCTCTCCATTAAGGCAGCCATACTCCATCTTCGGGGAAGGTGCATGCTATGTAACGTGTCATCAATACCAACGGCCAAAATGACCTTCTCTTCCGAAAGTTGGCGATGGGATTTTACGTGTGTGCAAGATGTTGTGCGTGCGTTCACACACGGAACCTCGGTTTATAGTCTCATTCGAAGGACTGTATGGTGAACGGAGTCAGAACAAATGTTAACTCCGAGGGAAAAATGCCCCTGTACCGAAATTCGAACCCGCACTCTATCAACTCAGCTATTCCGGCCCCCGTGTGCTGCCAAAGTAGGTGAAGTTACTCACTGCAGCGAGTCTCACACTATTGGCTGTGATGGTAGGTTCAGCGGAGGGTCTGTCTGGCACAGCTTGATGCACAACTTCTGTCTTCTTTGTATTTACATTGAGACAAAATTGGCACAGGCTACGGAAAACTTTTCGATGCTGGACTGCTTGTTAGTTTCTGAGAGCCAATATTGAAAGTGCCGTCATCAGCATACAGAAAGTCCCTGATGATGTCTGTCATAACCTTAGTTTTTGTCTGCAGCCTCTTGAGGTTAAAGAACTTTCCATCTGTTCTGAATCTGATGTCGATGCCTACGTCTGCTTCCCTGAAGGCGTCAGACAGCATTGCAGAGAACATGATGAACAGAGTGGAAGCCAAAACACAGCCTTGCTTTACGCCATTTGTGACAGGAATGGGTTAAATGTCTGTCCGTTGTCCTGGATTCGAGCCTGCATGCCATCATGGAATTGGCGCACCATAGAGATGAATTTCGGTGGGCATCCACTTTTGACCATGATCTTCCACAGGCCCTCTCTACTGACCGCATTGAAGGCCGTGGTCAGGTCGACATAGCGGAGAACAGGTTGGCATTTTGTTCCAGACATTTTTCTTCCGGCAGCAAATACCAAATCAATGGTTTCTCTGTCTTTCCTGAAGCCACACTGGCTCTCTGACAAAAGCTGTCGCTCAAGGTGTGTTATAAGGCAGTTCAGCAGAATCCTGCCAAGAATCTTGCCTGCTGTAGACAACAATGTCGCCACAGAAGTGATGGCCTGTGACTCCGTCTTAAATAACTCCCCCCTCTAATCACCAAACACAGACCAACCTAACGCTACGGGTATTGGTGGGAACACAGAAGGTTCCCTTCTCAGCTTACAAGACCCACGAAGGGATGAGCAAGGTGACCCTGATCACCCACAGAACAGGGAGCCCTGGCCGTACACAGCAGGGGGCACTTCCCTGGGTGCAGGGTGCACGAAACGAAAAATCTGGCAAAACAGCCACAAAATCGCAACATGTGGAGGCGCCTCACCTTGGGTTAAGCATGAAGTCACTGCTGCACGGCACTATTATTCCATGACTCTTCCTCACTGGGGGTCAGTCATCCAGTACTGTGCCAGACAGGTCATGAATGCTCCTCCTTCTGGCTTCACTGGGGTCAAATGTCAACACAGCAGCAGCGGATGATCCGTGATTACCCTTTTCTTTTCCCAATCATTGGGGTGGCATAGTAGCATCATGACACATGACCCCTACGACATGTACAAGTTCATGCCTTAGTCACGTGCTTATGTACAAAATGTTGTAAAACATGAACTAAACAGAGCGAAAAAGTCAACCCTTCTCTTTTCTTGGGCATTGCAATAGTTTAGATCAGAATCAATTCGACATCCTTCCCCTGAGAGGGAACAAAAAAATAAAGGCTGTATAAGAAACCTTGTTTGATGATAACACTTAAAAAATTGACATCACCGACGAAGCACCAATCATGAACCCGGAACCAGTTCTCAAATACTAGGGAAGAAATAACATATGACACTGATCGCCAGCCCTCCTATGCAGAAGTCGCACCACAACTTCAAGATGAGATAGATATCTGGACACAACAAAAACCTCTCCCTCTTTACGAGCACCAAAACCAACAAAGCAAAATCCTCCCTTTGTACCCAATAAGTAAAGGAGGGGATAGTTACAGAAACCCAACATAAACTGAAAAAAAGGTTATCTTCATCTAAAATAAAGGCATATACAAACGACACTTAAAGAGAGAGAGAGAGAGAGAGAGAGAGAGAGAGAGAGAGACTATGTATTATGTATAATCTAAGGACCTCGGCTATAGCAAAACCATGGATGTGGCATTAGTGATTAAAAAAAAAAAAACTTCTAATTTGTTATATGCGGGGGAGTACCGTAGGGTTATAGTTTTTTTTTTTTTTTTTAAATAGATGACTTGATTTGCGTTTGGTTTTAAGTCTCCGTGTTTTGATTTGTACATAGATCTGTTTTTTAGCTGGGCTGCAGTTTCAGTATGGCTGCGGTAGTCAGTCGGCTATAAAGTATCATGAATACAACACTCTTAGCGCACTCGAATTCACACCGTCGGCTTCTATGAACCTGCATGTGTCTGGCTGTCTGTCTGTCTGTCTGTGGCCTTTACGTTATATGCGTGAACAAGTTTGTCTCGCTGGCATGTTGCTTGTCAGAATATCTGTCTGTCTGTCTGTCTGTGGCCTTTACGTGAAACAAGTTGTCTCGCCGGCATGTTGCTTGTCAGAATATCTGTCTGCCTGTCTGTCTGCCTGTCTGCCTGTCTGTCTGTCTGCCTGTGTGAGTGAGTGTGTCTTCCAAGGCCCTGCGACTCTCACCTAATCGCTGTTTGTGTAGGAGCAAGAAGAAACCGTTTCGTTAAAACTCAAAGGGGTTACAGTGTTTATGAAGAAGAAAAGGTAATGATGTGGGTCAAAACACAGCATGTCAATATTTGTGAAGAGCGAGGGAGAAACATTTCAGTTTAAAACAAACAAATAAAAAAAGAAGAAAGAAAGAAAGGAAGGAAGCGGGCATTGCTTTGTGAAGGAGGATAAACACACTTCATATAAAATACGAAGCGGGTATTATGTTTATGACGAGAAAGGTGGAACACTTTAAGTCGAATACAATTTTGATATCAAGGAAATCAGGACAGGAAACATTACTTACCCATCCTCGGGAAAGGGAAACAACTTCAGCGCCCCGTGAAAACAGTAACTATCTCTCTTTTCGAAACCTCATTGGAGACATTGATCATTTTTACAACGTTTTAAGACTGGGTCAGGATGGCCCCAGCTTTTCCAGTTATCTGCTCCCCCCCCCCCCCTCCTCTCCCGTGCATCTTACGGCTCCCTCTGTCACACCGTACCCCTCCCTCACCCCTTAAGCTTCCAACGGAATGTTTAGGTTATAGTCACAATAACAACAATGATTATTATCATATGCAACACCATGTCCAGAATAATTATCTGGCACACGACATTTAACTAACTACTCATGGTTTCTGTTCATCGACATGTCTACATGCCTGTTGATTAACCAACTACCCATGGTTTACATTCATCCACCTGTGTACATGTCTGTTGATTAACTAACTACCCATGGTTTACATTCATCCACCTGTCTACATGCCTGTTGATTAACCAACTACCCATGGTTTTCAATCATCCACCTGTCTACATGTCGGTTGATTAACTATCCATGGTTTCTATTAATTAATCTGTCCACGTGCCTGTCAATTAAGTAACTACCCATGGTTTCTATTCATCGATTAACTAACTAAGCTTACCTATGTTTTCTATTAATCGATCTCTCAACATACCTGTCGATTAGCTAACTACCCATGGTTTCCTTTCATCGATCTGTCAAACATACCTGTCGATTAGATTACTACCCATGGTTTCTATTCATCGATTAACTAACAAAGCTTACCCATGTTTTCTATTCAGTCTGTCTACGTACCTGTCGACTAACAAACTACCCATGGTTTTCATTCATCAACCTGTCAACATACCTGTCGACTAACAAACTACCCATGGTTTTCATTCATCAATCTGTCAACATACCTGTCGACTAACAAACTATCCATGGTTTTCATTCATCAACCTGTCAACATACCTGTCGACTAACAAACTACCCATGGTTTTCATTCATCAATCTGTCAACATACCTGTCGACTAACAAACTACCCATGGTTTTCATTCATCAATTTGTCAACATACCTGTCGATTAACTTACTACCTATGTTTTGTATTCATCAATCTCTTAACATAAATGTTGATAACTAACCACCCATGGTTTCTATGTCCCCAGGTCCATCGAGAATTCAAACACTGCCGTACTGGCCAATCCGGTGAATGGATACAACAGAAGGAATGGCTTTCAAAACCCTATATCAGCTTACATCCGTTCAAGGACCCACGCTACATGGACGACACTGTTGCCAAAAACAACGTTCTCCGAGTCATCGAGCTTCAAGAAAAGGTCCGCCAACTCACAGCCACGATTTCCTGCATGGATTTCTACGTGCAAAGATCGGCAGAGGTGAGATGCAAGGACGGAAACTGCGACTGGGAGGAAACTTCTGGGTGTTACTCTGAAATTCAACGAGCTGAAGATGCTCTTTCAAACCGCTTTCACAATATTTCATGGTTTTTGATTCACCAAGGTACTCTTCACGTGTCGTGGAAATTCAACATCACGAAGCCAACTAGTTTGGGTGGGGTGAAGGAGGGGCTGGACGAAGTATTGCGTCATCTCTCTGCTGACGTCACAGCAAGGGAGGAGGATCCAAACACGGTGAAGGAACAAAAAATGCAAGAAACGGTTCTGCTGGGGACTTTTTACCGGAGGGTGATACCGGAAGTTGGAGTAGAATACATAGCGTTCAGGCGTGACGCGTCATCGCACGTGCGTCCCTACGTCATCAGACAGTCATTCGACGATCTTGAGCTTAACCAGAGAACGATGGGTTCAACTGAAATCAGACCGACTGTTTTTTGATCGTTTTGTCCAGGGGGTTCCATGGCTGGATCTAGCACAACATTCGTACAGGCGTCAAAAAGGAAAGACGTAAAATGAACTGTGAACAGAACCCCCTCCTCCCTCACTCCGATAAATAATGAATAGATGAAAGCAGAAAAACAAGTTCAATAACAAAAAAAAGTTAATGGGAAAAAAAAGTGTCATTACAGAAAGAAACACACACACACAAATTACAAAAGAAACACATACTAAAATGAAAAAAAAAAAGAAGAAACACGAGAAGGGTTCTATGGAAAACGCAGACTCCCACAACCAAACAAATGCTGGATCGGTCCTTTCACCTAAATCTGCACCAATATTCAATGGGGGCCCATGCTCTGCCCTTCCACGACTTTCATCTAAATCGGTTCCGTCGTTTCTTGTTTTTTCTTTCTTTCTTTTTTTGCGTAATCGTAATGGACCACTTGGCGTCTTTCCACCAAGCTTGTTGCAAAGTAGTTCTTGCATCAAAAGTACTGACAGAGAGAGAGAAGCGACTGAAAACAACTTCACTGATGGATGTCACACACACACACACACACACACACACACACACACACACACACACACACAGAGAGAGAGAGAGAGAGAGAGAGAGAGAGAGAGAGAGAGAGAGAGAGAGAGAGAGAGAATGCAAGCATTGCAAGACAGTTAAATCAACATGAAAGTGTACTTCCTTTAAGACTGCTGTACAAAGGCAGCGATCACTGCTAGGATTTTAGCGCGCGCGCACACGCACACACACACACACACACACACACACACACACACACACACACACACACACACACGCGCGCGCGCGCGCCCTAGCGGGCCAGCTCATCAACTAAAATTTGACATTGGGGACTCTAGGTGACGCGTATTTCACTGTCTTGACGCACAATGTTGCTTTGAAAATGCGAACCGACCCTTTAATACAATTGAACACAATTGAACAATTTTAATGTTTCAGGCCTCCCACCTATAACAATGTGAGGTGCAGTGCACACATAAAGACGAAAAAGAGAAATGACAACAAAAGTATATTTTTCGATGTACTGATAATGCTAATTTATGAGGGTAACTAATTATTCATACTGTGTGGGATACGAGTTCTTCTCTTTTTTTTTATCAATGCAAAATAAATAATTATACATAGCAATATCTCTTGTAATATGCACATTTCGTTTGCAAGTAATGTATTTGCTATTTACATTCAGGTTGTTTAAGCCAAGACGAAATCTCGTGAAATACATTTTAGATTTGTTAACCGTTAAATAGGTTAGATAAGGTTCTAGTTGTAAAAGAGACTTAAATGAATAATAGGTGTTGACACAAATCACTTGAATTTAATTTACTAACCCAATCTTGCTGATAACACAGTCCTTTAATACAGAGAAAGAGAGAGAGAGAGAGAGAGAGAGAGAGAGAGGAGAGAGAGAGAGAGAGAGAGAGAGAGAGAGATTAAAAACAGTCAATTCATCCTTTAACGTTGTACAGTGTGCATAATCACCATCGAAAAGAGTGTGTTACTTGAGCTTGCAAATTACTCGCATTACTTTTCTTCAGTCAGTGTTAAATCGAAAGACATGTTGTTCATCCTTGACACAGGCAAACACTTACAGGCATGCGTGCAGTGTGTAATGATGTTTTAAATCAATGTTTGTTTCGTTGGAAAGCATGAGTAAAAACAAAATAAAGCTATGTCTAACAATACCCAATGAATTTTGGGGAGTCAAAATTCAA
>JADBJO010030767.1:0-17486 GCA_016801955.1 Conus betulinus | reverse complement strand
ACAGCATCCAGTGTGTATTTCATGTGATGAAATGCTGATGAAAACCAAACCAGTGCTTGGGGGAATGTGTATGATACTTACTGTCACTGGCATTGTGTATTTATTTCTTGAAGTCTTACTGTCAGACACAGTGTTAACTTCATAGAAATCTAAGTGTCATGCTGTCCAATGTTTGCAATGGTCTACCTTGGTATGTGTTTACAAAATATTACAGCAACATACCATATTGCGAAGAGTATAAAAGACTATGTTTTTGTCGGTGTGTTTGCCTATGTGGTCAAAAAAAAACCAAACCAATGTTTTGAGGAATGTGTATGATGTGTTACTGCCATCACTGGCATTTGTGTATTCTTATTTCTTGACGTCTTCACTGCCGGATACAGTGCTATAGTTTATAGAATTATAGGCGTCATGCTACGTCCAATCTTTGCAATGGCCTACCTTTGGTACGCTGTTGCAAATATTACAGCAACATACCATATTGTGAAGAGTACATAAGGAATGTTGTAAAACTATTTTTGTGGGTGTGTTGCCTATCTGTTTTAAAAAACTAGCTTTTGTGTTGGTTTGTTGTGTGTACATATGACTGGGCCCATGTGGTGGCATTTTGTGTTTTGTCTGCCTGTCTCTCGCGCTCTCTCTCTCTCTCTCTCTCTCTTTCTTTGTGTGTGTGTGTTTGCTCGCGCGCGCGCGCGCACGCACGCATTTTTACACCTGGAAATTCTGTGCTTGTACTTTACTCTTTTCTGTGTTTCTCTGTGACCCTGCCTTTACTTGTTCCTGTAGTTTTATTTCTACATTTTATTGGTATTCCTTACTGCCGTCCATTGTTTTTCTGCCTTTCTGGTCCATCGAGCTGTCTTCACACTTGTTCGTCATTTCTTCCCTCATGAAAATGGTGGTGATGGAGAAATGGATGGGAATGGTGTGTGTGTGTCAGAGAGGTGTATGGAGGCCTGGAGAGTGAGCAGTTGTTTGCTGATTTTATTTTTTTAGGAGTCGGGGAGGGGGGTTAAGGGAGGACAGCCGATATATAATTTTTTTGTCTTCTATATTGAAAAGTGTTGTGTGTTGTGTGTGTGAATATTTTTTTTTTTTACCTTTCTTATGACTTTCAGTATCCAGTGTTGTATTTCACTTGATGCCATTTGGGTGAAAACCAAACCAGTGTTTCGAGGAATGTGTATGATGGTGTTATTACTATCACTGGCATTGTGTATTCTTATTTCTTGACGTCTTTACTGCCAGATAGTGTTACACTTTATAGAATTATAAGCCTCATGCTGCTGTCCAATCTTTGCAATGGCCTACATTGGGTACGCTGTTGCAAATATTACAGCAACATACCATGGTTATTGTCAAGAGTACATAAGCATTTGAAAAAAAAAATTTGTGTGTGTGTGTTGAATATGTGTTTCTTGAAAATGAGCTTGTGTGTTGGATTGTGTGTGTACATATGACTGTGCCCCTGTGGGGCCATTTTGTATCTCTCTCTCTCTGTCTCTTTTCTCTCTGTCTCTGTCTCTCTCTCTCTCTCTCTCTCTCTCTCTCTCTCTCTCTCTCTCTCTCTCTCTGCGCGCGCGCACGTTTTGTATATGGTGGGGGGTGGGTCTTTCATTGTTCTACACCTGGAAACTCTGTGTTTGTATTTAATACGCTTTGCTGTTTTCTCTGTGACTCTGCCTTTACTAGTTCCTGTAGTTTTATTTTTACATTTTATTGGTATTCCTTTCTGCCGTCCATTGTTTTTTCTGCCTTTGTGTTCCATCCATCTGTCTTCACACTTTTTCATCTTTCTTCCCTCATGGAAATGGTGATGATGGAGAAATCGGACAGAATGGTGTGAGTGTGTTGTCAGGTGTGTGGAGGCTGGATGAATGTGCAGTTTGTTTGTTTATGTTTTTATATTTTTAGGGAGGGGAAAAAAAAAACAGCTGATCAATATTGGAAAGCTAAATTGATTTGTTTTGTGGATTTGTTTTACCTTTCTTAGGACTTTACAGTATCACGTGTTGTATTTTCATTTGATGACATTTGGATGAAAACCAAACCAGTGTTTTAAGGAATGTGTATGATGGTGTTATTACTGTCACTGACATTGTGTATTCTTATTTCTTGTCATCTTAAACTGCCAGATAGTGTTATAGTTTACAGAATTATAAGCGTCATGCTGCTGTCCAATCTTTGCAATGGCCTACATTGGGTACGCTGTTGCAAATATTACAGCAGCATACCATAATTATTGTCAAGAGTACATAAGCATTTAAAAAAAATTTTTTGTGGGTGTGTTTGCGTATGTGTTCTTGAAAATGAGCTTGTGTGTTGATTTTGTGTGTGTACATGTGACTGTGCACATGTGCGGCCATTATGTGTGTGTGGGTATGTTTGCATGGACACGTGTTTGCATGTTGAGGTGGGGGTGGGTTTGTGGGTGGCTGATTGTCTTCCACTCTTCTGCACCTCCTGGATTTATGTGCAAGTAATTTCCTCTTGTGTGGGCTTCTCTGAGACTTTGCTTTTTACTTGTCTTTAGTTGAAATTTTATTATTTTTTATTTTTTACATTTTATTCTTCTTTACTGTCGTCCATTGTTTTACTGTCTTTCTGGTCCATCCAGCTGTCTTCACACTTTTTCATCTTTTCTTCCTCATGGAAATGGTGATGATGGAAAATTGGACGGAATGGTGTGTGTCAGAGAGGTGTGGTGGAGGCCTGGTGAGTGTGCAGTTTGTTTGCTGATTTTATTTTTAGGAGTGGGGAGGGGTAAAGGGAGGACAGCTGATATGTATTTTTTCTTCTATGTTGAAGGTAGGGGTTTGTGTGTGTGTGTGTGTGTGTGTGTGTGTGTGAGAGAGAGAGAGAGAGAGAGAGAGAGAGAGAGAGAAAGGTTTTGTTTTTGTTTTTTCACCTTTCTTATGACGTACAGTATTCAGTGTTATATTTCACTTGATGCCATTTGGATGAAAACCAAAGCAATGTTTCGAGGAATGCGTATGATGGTATTACCTACTATCACTGGCATTGTGCATTCTTACTTCTTGACGTCTTTCACTGCTAGATAGTGTTATAGTGTATAGAATTATAAGCCTCATGCTGCTGTCCAATCTTTGCAATGGCCTACCTTTGGTACATTGTTGCAAATATTACAGCAGCAGAGTAGATTGTGAAGAGTACATAAAGTATTTTTTGTAGTTGTGTTTGTCCATGTGTTCTTGAAAATTAGCTTGTGTGTTGGTTTGTGTGTTGTACATATGACTGTGCCCCTGTGGAGCCATTTTTTGTTTGTATCTCTCACTCCCTCTTTCGGTGTTTGTGTGAGTGTGTTGTGCGTGCGAACGCACGCATTTGTATGTGGCGGGGGAGGGTCTTCCATTGTTCTACACCTGGAAGTTCTGTGCTTGTACTTTACTCTTTTCTGTGTTTCTCTGTGACCCTGCCTTTACTTGTTCCTGTAGTTTTATTTCTACATTTTATTGGTATTCCTTACTGCCGTCCATTGTTTTACTGCCTTTCTGGCCCATCCAGCTGTCTTGACACTGTTTCATTTCTTCCCTCATGGAAATGGTGATGGAGAAATCGGACAGAATGGTGTGTGTGTCAGAGTGGCCGGATGAGTGTGTGCTGTTTGTTTGCTTATTGTTTGACATTTTAGGGAGGGGGAAAAGAACAGCTGACCAATATTTAAAAGCTAAATTGATTTGTATTTGTGGATTTGTTTTACCTTCTCATGATTATAGTATCCAGTGTTGTATTTCATTTGATGAAAGTTTGATGAAAACCAAACCAGTGCTTGGGGGGATGTGTATGATGTCATTACTGTCACTGACGTTGTGTATTCTTATTTGTTGATGTCTTTACTGCCAGATATCATTGTATACTTGATAGAAATGTAAGCGTCATACTGCTGTCCGATCTTTGCAATGGCCTACCTTTGGTACGCTGTTGATAATATTACAGCAACATACCATATTTGAAGAGTATATAAGCAATTTTTTCTGCTTTGCCAGTGTGTTTACCTATGTATTCTTAAAAATGAGCTTGTGTATTGGTCTTGTGTGTGTGTACATATGACTGTGAACATGTTCGGGTGTTTTGTGGTGTGAAGTGTGTTTGCATGCACACACGTTTGTATGTGGAAGTGGTGGTGGATGTGTCTTCCACTCTTCTACACCTCCTGGAATTTCTGTGCTGGTAATTTCCTCTTGTGTGTGCTTCTCTGAGACTTGCTTTTACTGTTCATTAATGAAATTATATTTTTACATTTCATTCTTCTTTACCATCGTCCATTGTTTTTACGCCTTTCTGGTCCGTCCAGCTGTCTTCACACTTTTCCATCTTTTTTTCCCTCATGGAAATGGTGATGATGGAAAATTGGAGGGAATGGTTGTGTGTCTGAGAGAGGTGTGTGGAGGCCTGGTGAGTGTGCAGCTTGTTTGCTATTTTATTTTTAGGAGTGGGGGAGGGGTAAAGGGAGGACAGCTGATATGTATTTTTTCTTCTATGTTGAAGGTGTGTATGTGTGTGTGTGAGAGAGAGAGAGAATATCTTTTTTTACCTTATGACTTGCAGTATCCAGAGTTGTATTTCACTTGATGGCATTTTGATGAAGAGAAAACCAATACTTGGGGAATATGTATGATGATGTTATTACTATCACTGACATTGTGTATTCTTATTTCTGGACATCTGTAGAGCCAGATAGAGTGTTATGTTTTATACGAATAAATGCGTCATGCTGCTGTCCAATCTTTGCAACAGCGTACCAATGGTAGGCCATTGCAAATATTACAGCAACATACCATATTGTGAACTTCATTAGCAATTGTTTTTAATGTTTTTGTCGCTGCGTTTGGCTACATGTTCTTAAAAACGAGCTTTTGTGTATGCACATGTGACTGTGTGCATGTGCCAGGGATTGTGTGTGTGTGTGTGTGTGTGCGCGCGCGCGCATGCGTTTGTTTGTGATGGGTATGGGGTATTTCACTCTTTTGCATCTTCTAAAATTCTGTGCTTGTAATTTCCTCTTTTTTGTGCCCTTCTGTGAGTCTGCCTTTCATTGTTCCTGTAGTTTCATTTTTACATTTCATACTCTTTACTGTCGTCCATTGTTTCACTGCCTTTCTGGTCCATCCTGCTGTCTTCACACTTTTTCATCTTTTCTTCCCTCATGGAAATGGTGATGATGGAAAATTGGACGGAATGGTGTGTGTGTCAGAGGTGTGTGGAGGCTGGTGAGTGTGCAGTTTGTTGGCCTATTTTACTTTTTAGAAGGGGTGAGAGGGGGAGGGGAGGGGAGGGGCAAAGGGAAGACAGCTGATCAATATTTTGTTTTCTGTATTGAAATTGTTTCTGGAGTGAGAGAGAGAGAGAGAGAGCGGAGAGTGAGTTTGTGTGTGTGTGTGTGCGTGTGCGTGTGCGAATTATTTTTGTTTATCTTTCTTATGACTTGCAGTATCCAGTGTTGTATTTCACTTGATGAAATGTTGATGAAAAGAAACTGAAAAGGGAATGTGTGTATGATGGTGTTATTACTATCACTGACATTGTGTATTCTTATTTCTTGAGGTCTTTAGTGCCAGATACAGTGTTATGCTTTATAATACAAATAAATGCGTCATGCTGCTGTCCAGTCTTTTCAATGGCCTACCGTTGGTTTGCTGTTGCAATATTACAGAAACATACCATGTTGTGATGAGTGCATAAGCAAATTATCGGTTTTTGTCAGTTGTTTGCCTATGTGTTCTTAAAAATGAGCTTTTGTCTTGGTTTTATGTGTGTACCTGTCACTGTGCGCATGTGGAGGCATTGTGGGTGTGGGTGAGTGGGGTGGGGGGAGGGCGGGTGGTGTTAGTGTGTGTGTGTGTGTGTGTGTGTGTGTGTGTGTGTGTGTGTGTGTGTGTGTGTGTGTGTGTGAATTGGTTTTTTTTTTTAACCTTCCCTTTGACTTGCAGTATCCAGTGTTGTATTTCACTTGATGACATTTTGATGAAAACCAACCCAATGTTTTGAGGAATGTGTATGATGGTGTCATTACTATCACTGACGTTGTGTATTCTTATGTCTTGACGTCTTTACTGCCAGATGTCATTGTATACTTGATAGAAATGTAAGCGTCATGCTGCTGTCCAGTCTTTGCAATGGCCTACCTTTGGTACACTGTTACAAATATTACATCAGGATACAATATTTGAAGAGTACATAAGCAACCTTTTCTGTTTTTGCCACCTGTGTGTTTGCCTATGTGTTCTTAAAAAAGATAGCTTTTGTGTTTTTGTGTGTGTGTACATGTGACTGTGCACATGTGCGGGCATAATGTGTGTTAGTGTGGGTGTGTTTACATGCACACGAGTTTGTACGAGAAGGGGGTGGGCGGGTGTCTACCACTATTGTACACCTCCAGGAATTTCTGTGCTAGTAATTTCCTCTTTTGTGCTTATCTGAGACTTTGCTTTTACTTGTTCCTGTATGAAATGATATTTTTACATTTTATTCTTCTCTACTGTCGTCCATTGTTTCACTGCCTTTCTGGTCCATCCTGCTGTCTTCACACTTTTTCATCTTTTCTTCCCTCATGGAAATGGTGATGATGGAAAATTGGACGGAATGGTGTGTGTCAGAGAGAGGTGTGTGGTGGTCTGGTGAGTGTGCAGCTTGTTTGCTGATTTTATTTTTTTGGGGGGGGGGGGGGGGGGGGGGGTAAAAGGGGGACAGCCGACATATATTTTTGTCATCTGTGTTGAAGTTGTGTGTGTGTTTGCGAATTGTTTTTCTTGTTAACCTTTCTCATGACTTGCAGTATCCAGTGTTGCATTTCACTTGATGAAATGTTGAAAAGAAACTGAAAAGGGAATGAGTATGATGGAGTTATTCTATCACTGACATTGTGTATTCTTATTTCTGAGGTCTTTAGTACCAGATACAGTGTTATGCTTTATAATACAAATAAATGCGTCATGCTGCTGTCCAACCTTTGCAATGGCCTACCGTTGGTACGCTATTGCAAATATTACAGCAACATACCATGTTGTGATGTGTACATAAGCAAGTTTTTGGTTTTTGTCAGTTGTTTGCCTGTGTGTTCTTAAAAATGAGGTTTTGTGTTGATTTTGTGTGCATACCTGTGACTGTGCGCTTGTGGAGGCATTGTATGTATTGTGGGGGGGGGGGGGGGGGGGAGGGCAGGTGGTGTTTGTGGTATAGTGTGTGTGGTGTGGTGTGCGTGCGTGCGTGTGTGTTCGCTTGCACATGTATTTAATGGTGGGGATGGGGGGGGGGTGTGTTCTTTCACTCTTATGGTTTTAGGGGAGAGGAAGGGGTACAGAGAGAGCAGATGATCAGTATCTTTATTTTCTATATCCAAATGTTTTCTCTCTCTCTCTCTCTCTCTCTCTCTCTCTCTCTCTCTCTCTCTCTCTCTCTCTCTGCGGTTTTCTTTTTTTGCCTTTGTTATGACTTACATTATTCAGTGTGGTATTTCACTTGATGAAATTTTGATTAAAAGAAAACCAATGCTTTGGGAATATGTTTGATGGCATTACTATCACTGATATTGTGCATTCTTATTTCTGGACTTATTTAGGGCCAGGTACAGTCTTATACTTTATAGAAATATAAGCGTCATGTTGTTGTCCAATCTTTGCAGTGGCCTGCCTTTGGTACGCTCTTGCAAAGATTTGAGCAACTTACCATGTTGTGAAGAGTACATAAGCAATGAAAAAAAAGTTTTTGTCTATAAGCTTTTAGAAATTAGCTTTTGTATTGGTTCTGTGTGTGTACATGTGACTATGCGAATCTGTAGGGAGTGTGTGTGTGTGTGTGTGTGTGTGTGTGTGTGTGTGTGTGTGTGTGTGTGTGCGCGCGCTTGCTAGCGCATGTGTTTTGCATGGGGTGGGGGTGGGGGATAGGATATTTCACTCTTCTACATCTCTTGCAAATGCTGTGCTGGTAATGTCCCCTTTCTCTGCTTCTCTGAGACTCTGTCTTTACTGGTTCCTTCGATTTCAGTTTTTTTACATTTTCTTATTCTATAGTATCGTCCATTGTTTCACTGCCTTTCTGGTCCATCCAGCTGTCTTCACACTTGTTCATCTTTTCTTCCCTCATGGAAATGATGATGGAAAATTGGACGGAATGGTGTGTGTCAGAGAGGTGTGTGGAGGCCTGCTGAGTGTGCAGTTTGTTTTGCTGATTTTATTCTTTAGGAGTGGGGGAGGGATAAAGGGAGGACAGCCGATATATTTTTTTGTCTTCTATGTTGAATCTCTCTCTCTCTCTCTGTCTGTCTGTCTGTCTGTCTGTCTGTCTCTCTCTCTCTCTCTCTCTCTCTCTCTCCTCTCTCTCTCTGTGAGAGAGAAAGAACAGTTTTTTTTTTTACCTTTGTTATGACTTACAGTATCCAGTGTTGATATTTCACTTGATGCATTTGGATGAAAACCAAACCAGTGTGTTGAGAAATGTGTATGATGGTGTTACTACCGTCACTGGCATTGTATATTTTTATTTCTTGACGTCTGTACAGCCAGATATAGTGTGGTGTGCTTATAGAAGTGTAAGCGCCATGCTGCTGTCCAATCTTTGCAATGGCCTACCTTTGGTACGCTGTTGCAAATATTACAACAGGATACCATATTGTGAAGAGTGCATAAGCATTTTGAAAATATTTTTTGTGGGTGTGTTTGCCTATGTGTTCTTGAAAATTAGCTTGTTTTTGGTTTTGGTGTGTGTACATATGACTGTGCCCCTGTAGAGCCATTTGTGTGTTCTCTCTCTCTCTCTCTCTCTCTCTCTCTCTCTCTCTCTCTCCCCCTCCCTCCCTCTCTCTCTCTCCCTCTTTCCCTCTCTCTCTGTGACCGCGCACGCATTTGTATGCGTGGGGGAGGGTCTTCCATTGTTCTACACCTGGAAATTCTGTGCTTGTACTTTACTCTTTTCTGTGTTTCTCTGTGACACTGCCTTTACTCGTTCCTGTAGTTTTATTTTTACATTTTATTGCTATAACTTACTACCGTCCATTGTTTTCTGCCTTTCTGGTCCATCCAGCTGTCTCCCACTTATTCGTCTTTCTTCCCCCATGGAAATGGTGGTGACGGACAAATTGGACAGAACGGTGTGTGTCAGAGAGGTGTGGGGAGGCTGGATGAGTGTCCTGTTTGCTTGTTTCATATTTCAGTGAGGGGCGAGAGAGAGAACAGCTGATCAATATTTAGAGGCTAAACTGATTTATGTTTGTGGACTTTTTACTTTTCTTATGACTTACAGCATCCAGTGTTGTATTTCATGTGATGAAATGCTGATGAAAACCAAACCAATGCTTGGGGGAATGTGTATGATACTACTGTCGCTGGCATTGTGTATTCTTATTTCTTGAAGTCTTTACTGTCAGACACAGTGTTATACTTCATAGAAATCTAAGTGTCATGCTGTCCAATTTTTGCAATGTTCTACCTTTGGTATGTTGTTACAAATACTACAGCAACATACCATATTGCGAAGAGTATAAAAACACCTTTTTTTATGTTTTTTGTCGGGGTGTTTGCCTATGTGTTTCAGAAAAGCCAAACCAATGTTTTGAGGAATGTGTATGATGGTGTTACTGCCATCACTGGCATTGTGTATTCTTTCTTGACGTCTTCACTGCCGGATACAGTGTTATAGTTTTATAGAATTATAGGCGTCATGCTACGTCCAATCTTTGCAATGGCCTACCTTTGGTACGCTGTTGCAAATATTACAGCAACATACCATATTGTGAAGAGTACATAAGGAATGTTGTAAAACTATTTTTGTGGGTGTGTTTGCCTATCTGTTTTAAAAAATTAGCTTTTGTGTTGGTTTTGTGTGTGTGTACATATGACTGGGCTCATGTGGTGGCATTTTGTGTTTTGTCTGCCTGTCTCTCGCGCTCTCTCGCTCTCTCTCTCTCTCTCTCTCTCTCTCTCTCTCTCTCTCTCTCTCTCTCTCTTCTTTCTGTGTGTATGTGTGTGTGTGTGTGTGTGCGCGCGCGCGCACGCACGCATTTTATACCTGGAAATTCTGTGCTTGTACTTTACTCTTTTCTGTGTTTCTCTGTGACTCTGCCTTTACTTGTTCCTGTAGTTTTTATTTCTACATTTTATTGGTATCCTTACTACCGTCCATTGTTTTCTGCCTTTCTGGTCCATCCAGCTGTCTTCACACTTGTTCATCTTTTCTTCCCTCATGGAAATGGTGGTGATGGAGAAATCGGATGGAATGGTGTGTGTGTGTCAGAGAGAGGTGTATGGAGGGCTGGGGAGTGTGCAGTTTTTGTTTGCTGATTTTTTTTTTTTAGGAGTCGGGGAGGGTTAAGGGAGGACAGCCGATATATAATGTTTTTTTTCTTCTATATTGAAAAGTGTTTGTGTGTGTGTGTGTGAATATTTTTTTTTTACCTTTCTTATGACTTTCAGTATCTAGTGTTGTATTTCACTTGATGCCATTTGGGTGAAAACCAAACCAGTGTTTCGAGGAATGTGTACGATGGTGTTATTACTATCACTGGAATTGTGTATTCTTATTTCTTGACGTCTTTACTGCCAGATACAGTGTTATAGCTTACAGAATTATAAGCGTCATGCTGCTGTCCAATCTTTGCAATGGCCTACATTGGGTGCGCTGTTGCAAATATTACAGCAACATACCATGGTTATTGTCAAGAGTACATAAGCATTTGAAAAAAAAAATTTTGTGTGTGTGTTTGAATATGTGTTTCTTGAAAATGAGCTTGTGTGTTGGATTTGTGTGTGTACATATGACTGTGCCCCTGTGGGGCCATTTTGTATCTCTCTCTCTCTCTGTCTCTCTCTCTCTCTCTCTCTCTCTCTCTCTCTCTCTCTCTCTCTCTCTCTCTCTGCGCGCGCGCACGTTTTGTATATGGTGGGGGTGGGTCTTTCATTGTTCTACACCTGGAAACTCTGTGTTTGTATTTAATACGCTTTGCTGTTTTCTCTGTGACTCTGCCTTTACTAGTTCCTGTAGTTTTATTTTTACATTTTATTGGTATTCCTTACTACCGTCCATTGTTTTTTCTGCCTTTGTGTTCCATCCAGCTGACTTCACACTTTTTCATCTTTCTTCCCTCATGGAAATGGTGGTGATGGAGAAATCGGACAGAATGGTGTGTGTGTGTATAAGGTGTGTGGAGGCTTGATGAATGTGCAGTTTGTTTGCTTATGTTTTATATTTAGGGAGGGGAAAAAAAAAAAAAAAAGCTGATCAATATTTGAAAGCTAAATTGATTTGTTTTGTGGATTTGTTTTACCTTTCTTATGACTTATAGTATCCAGTGTTGTATTTCATTTGATGACATTTGGATGAAAACCAAACCAGTGTTTTAAGGAATGTGTATGATGGTGTTATTACTGTCACTGACATTGTGTATTATTTCTTGTCATCTTAACTGCCAGATACAGTGTTATAGTTTACAGAATTATAAGCGTCATGCTGCTGTCCAATCTTTGCAATGGCCTACATTGGGTACGCTGTTGCAAATATTACAGCAGCATACCATAATTATTCTCAAGAGTACATAAGCATTTGAAAAATATTTTTTGTGGGTGTGTTTGCGTATGTGTTCTTGAAAATGAGCTTGTGTGTTGGTTTTGTGTGTGTACATGTGACTGTGCACATGTGCGGCCATTATGTGTGTGGGTGTGTTTGCATGGACACGCGTTTGTATGTTGAGGTGGGGGTGGGTTTGTGGGTGGCTGATTGTCTTCCACTCTTCTGCACCTCCTGGAATTTATGTGCAAGTAATTTCCTCTTGTGTGGGCTTCTCTGAGACTTTGCTTTTTACTTGTCTTTAGTTGAATTTATTATTTTTTTTTTTTTACATTTTATTCTTTACTCTCGTCCATTGTTTTACTGTCTTTCTGGTCCATCCTGCTGTCTTCACACTTTTTCATCTTTCTTCCCTCATGGAAATTGTGATGATGGAAAATTGGATGGAATGGTGTGTCAGAGAGAGGTGTGTGGAGGCCTGGTGAGTGTGCAGTTTGTTTGCTGATTTTATTCTTTAGAGTGGGGGAGGGGTAAAGGAGGACAGCTGATATGTATTTTTTCTATGTTGAAAGTGTGTGTGTGTGTGTGTGTGTGTGTGTGTGAGAGAGAGAGAGAGAGAGAAGGTTTTTTTTTTTTTTTTTTTCCCTTGTGACGTACAGTATTCAGTGTTATATTTCACTTGATGCCATTTGGATGAAAACCAAAGCAATGTTTCGAGGAATGCGTATGATGGTGTTATTACTATCACTGGCATTGTGCATTCTTCTTGACGTCTTCACTGCTAGTGTATAGAATTATAAGCCTCATGCTGCTGTCCAATCTTTGCAATGGCGTGCCTTTGGTACATTGTTCCAAATATTACAGCAACAGAGCAGATTGTGAAGAGTACATAAGCATAAAAAAGTATTTTTTGTCGTCGTGTTTGTCCATGTGTTCTTGAAAATTAGCTTGTGTGTTGGTTTTGTGTGTGTACATATGACTGTGCCCCTGTGGAGCCATTTTTTTGTTTGTATCTCTCACTCCCTCTTTCTATGTTTGTGTGAGTGTGTGCGTGCGAACGCACGCATTTGTATGTGGCGGGGGAGGGTCTTCCATTGTTCTACACCTGAAATTCTGTGCCTGTACTTTACTCTTTTCTGTGTTTCTCTGTGACCCTGCCTTTACTTGTTCCTGTAGTTTTATTTCTACATTTTATTCGCATTCCTTACTGCCGTCCATTGTTGTTTTACTGCCTTTCTGGCCCATCCAGCTGTCTTGACACTGTTCCATTTCTTCCCTCGTGGAAATGGTGATGGAGAAATCGGACAGAATGGTGTGTGTGTGTCAGAGTGGCCGGATGAGTGTGCTGTTTGTTTGCTTATTGTTTGACATTTTAGGGAGGGGAAAAGAACAGCTGACCAATATTTAAAAGCTAAATTGATTTGTATTTGTGGATTTGTTTTACCTTTCTCATGACTTATAGTATATCCAGTGTTGTATTTCATTTGATGAAAGTTTGATGAAAACCAAACCAATGCTTGGGGGAATGTGTATGATGTCATTACTGTCACTGACGTTGTGTATTCTTATTTGATGTCTTTACTGCCAGATATCATTGTATACTTGATAGAAAATGTAAGCGTCATACTGCTGTCCGATCTTTGCAATGGCCTACCTTTGGTACGCTGTTGATAATATTACAGCAACATACCATATTTGAAGAGTATATAAGCAATTTTTTCTGTTTTTTGCCAGTGTGTGTTACCTATGTATTCTTAAAAATGAGCTTGTGTATTGGTCTTGTGTGTGTGTGTGTATGTGACTGTGAACATGTTCGGGTGTTTTTTGGGTGAGTGTGTTTGCATGCACACACGTTTGTATGTGGAAGTGGTGGTGGGTTTGTCTTCCACTCTTCTACACCTCCTGGAATTTCTGTGCTGGTAATTTCCTCTTGTGTGTGCTTCTCTGAGACTTTTTGCTTTTACTGTTCATTAATGAAATTATATTTTTACATTTCATTCTTCTTTACCATCGTCCATTGTTTTAACGCGCCTTTCTGGTCCGTCCAGCTGTCTTCACACTTTTCCATCTTTTTTTCCCTCATGGAAATGGTGATGATGGAAAATGGAGGGAATGGTTGTGTGTCTGAGAGAGGTGTGTGGAGGCCTGGGTGAGTGTGCAGTTTGTTTGCTGATTTTATTTTTTAGGAGTGGGGGAGGGGTAAAGGGAGGACAGCTGATATATATTTTTGTCTATGTTGAATGTTGAAGTATGTGTGTGTGTGTGTGTGTGTGAGAGAGAGAGAGAGAGATATCTTTTTTTTACCTTATGACTTGCAGTATCCAGAGTTGTATTTCACTTGATGGCATTTTGATGAAGAGAAAAACCAATACTTGGGGAATATGTATGATGATGTTATTACTATCACTGACATTGTGTATTCTTATTTCTGGACATCTGTAGAGCCAGATAGAGTGTCATGTTTTATACGAATAAAAATGCGTCATGCTGCTGCTCCAATCCATCTTTGCAACAGCGTACCAATGGTAGGCCATTGCAAATATTACAGCAACATACCATATTGTGAAGTTCATTAGCAATTGTTTTTAATGTTTTTGTCGCTGCGTTTGGCTACATGTTCTTAAAAATGAGCTTTTGTGTATGCACATGTGACTGTGTGCGTGTGCCAGGGATGTGTGTGTGTGTGTGTGTGTGTGTGTGTGTGTGTGTGTGTGTGTGTGTGTGTGCATGTGCGCGCGCGCATGCGTTTGTTTGTGATGGGTATGGGGTATTTCACTCTTCTGCACCTAAAATTCTGTGCTTGTAATTTCCTCTTTTTTGTGCCCTTTTGTGAGTCTGCCTTTCATTGTTCCTGTAGTTTCATTTTTACATTTCATACTTCTTTACTCTCGTCCATTGTTTCACTGCCTTTCTGGTCCATCCAGCTGTCTTCACACTTTTTCCATCTTTTCTTCCCTCATGGAAATGGTGATGATGGAAAATTGGACGGAATGGTGTGTGTGTCAAAGGTGTGTGGAGGCCTGGTGAGTGTGCAGTTTGTTGGCCTATTTTACTTTTTAGAAGGATGAGGGGGGAGGGGGGGGCAAAGGGAAGACAGCTGATCAGTATTTTTGTTTTCTGTATTGAAATGTGTTTTCTGGAGTGAGAGAGAGAGAGAGAGAGAGCGGAGAGTGAGTTTGTGTGTGTGTGTATGTGCGTGTGCGAATTTATTTTTCTTTACCTTTCTTATGACTTGCAGTATCCAGTGTTGTATTTCACTTGATGAAATGTTGATGAAAAAAAACTGAAAAGGGAATGTGTGTATGATGGTGTTATTACTATCACTGACATTGTGTATTCTTATTTCTTGAGGTCTTTAGTGCCAGATACAGTGTTATGCTTTATAATACAAATAAATGCGTCATGCTGCTGTCCAGTCTTTTCAATGGCCTACCGTTGGTTCGCTGTTGCAAATATTACAGAAACATACCATGTTGTGATGAGTGCATAAGCAAATTATCGTTTTTGTCAGTTGTTTGCCTATGTGTTCTTAAAAATGAGCTTTTGTCTTGGTTTTATGTGTGTACCTGTCACTGTGCGCATGTGGAGGCATTGTGGGTGTGGTGGGGTGGGGTGGGGAGGGCAGGTGTGTGTGTGTGTGTGTGGGTGTGTGTGTGTGTGTGTGGGTTTTTTTTTTTTTTTTTGACCTTCCCTTTCACTTGCAGTATCCAGTGTTGTATTTCACTTGATGACATTTTGATGAAAACCAACCCAATGTTTTGAGGAATGTGTATGATGGTGTCATTACTATCACTGACGTTGTGTATTCTTATGTCTTGACGTCTTTACTGCCAGATGTCATTGTATACTTGATAGAAATGTAAGCGTCATGCTGCTGTCCAGTCTTTGCAATGGCCTACCTTTGGTACACTGTTACAAATATTACATCAGGATACAATATTTATTACATCAGGATACAATATTTTTGAGTACATAAGCAACCTTTTTCTGTTTTTGCCCAGTGTGTGTTGCCTATGTGTTCTTAAAAAAAGATAGCTTTTGTGTGTTTTTGTGTGTGTGTACATGTGACTGTGCACATGTGCGGGCATAATGTGTGTTAGTGTGGGTGTGTTTACATGCACACGAGTTTGTACGAGAAGGGGGTGGGCGGGTGTCTACCACTATTGTACACCTCCAGAAATTTCTGTGCTAGTAATTTCCTCTTTTGTGCTTATCTGAGACTTTGCTTTTACTTGTTCCTGTATGAAATGATATTTTTACATTTTATTCTTCTCTACTGTCGTCCATTGTTTCACTGCCTTTCTGGTCCATCCTGCTGTCTTCACACTTTTTCATCTTTTCTTCCCTCATGGAAATGGTGATGATGGAAAATTGGACGGAATGGTGTGTGTCAGAGAGAGGTGGTGTGTGGTGGTCTGGTGAGTGTGTTGCAGCTTGTTTGCTGATTTTATTTTTTAGGGGGGGGGGGGGAGGGTAAAAGGGGGGACAGCCGACATATATTTTTGTCTTCTGTGTTGAAGTTGTGTGTGTGTGTTTGCGAATTGTTTTTCTTGTTAACCTTTCTCATGACTTGCAGTATCCAGTGTTGCATTTCACCTGATGAAATGTTGATGAAAAGAAACTGAAAAGGGAATGTGTATGATGGTGTTATTTCTATCACTGACATTGTGTATTCTTATTTCTTGAGGTCTTTAGTACCAGATACAGTGTTATGCTTTATAATATAAATAAATGCGTCATGCTGCTGTCCAACCTTTGCAATGGCCTACCGTTGGTACGCTATTGCAAATATTACAGCAACATACCATGTTGTGATGTGTACATAAGCAAGTTTTTGGTTTTTGTCAGTTGTTTGCCTGTGTGTTCTTAAAAATGAGGTTTTGTGTTGATTTTGTGTGCATACCTGTGACTGTGCGCTTGTGGAGGCATTGTATGTATGGGGGGGGGGGGGGGGGGGGGAGGGCAGGTGGTGTTTGTGGTATAGTGTGTGTGGTGTGGTGGTGTGCGTGCGTGTGTGTGTGTGTGTTGTTCGCTTGCACATGTATTTAATGGTGGGGGATGGGGGTCTTTCACTCTTATGTTTTAGGGGAGAGGAAGGGGTACAGAGAGAGCAGATGATCAGTATCTTTATTTTCTATATCCAAATGTTTCTCTCTCTCTCTCTCTCTCTCTCTCTCTCTCTCTCTCTCTCTCTCTCTCTGCGGTTTTTTTTTTTGCCTTTATGACTTACATTATTCAGTGTGGTATTTCACTTGATGAAATTTTGATTAAAAGAAAACCATGCTTTGTGGAATATGTTTGATGGCATTACTATTGCTGATATTGTGCATTCTTATTTCTGGACTTTATTTAGGGCCAGGTACAGTCTTATACTTTATAGAAATATAAGCGTCATGTTGCTGTCCAATCTTTGCAGTGGCCTGCCTTTGGTACGCTCTTGCAAAGATTTGAGCAACTTACCATGTTGTGAAGAGTACATAAAACAATGAAAAAAAAGTTTGTCTATAAGCTTTTAGAAATTAGTTTTGTGTATTGGTTCTGTGTGTGTACATGTGACTCTATGCGAATCTGTAGGGAGTGTGTGTGTGTGTGTGTGTGTGTGTGTGTGTGTGTGTGTGTGTGTGTGTGCTCGCTAGCGCATGTGTTTTGCATGGGGTGGGGGGTGGGGGATAGGATTTTCACTCTTCTACATCTCTTGCAAATGCTGTGCTGGTAATGTCCCCTTTTCTCTGCTTCTCTGAGACGGTCTTTACTGGTTCCTTCGATTTCAGTTTTACATTTTCTTCTCATTCTATAGTATCGTCCATTGTTTCACTGCCTTTCTGGTCCATCCAGCTGTCTTCACACTTTTTCATCTTTTCTTCCCTCATGGAAATAATGGTGATGAACAAAATCGGACAGAATGGTGTGTGTCCGAGAGAGGTGTGTGCAGGCCGGGTGAGTGTGAAGTTGGTTTGCCAACCGTTTTA
>JADBJO010030766.1:2500-17488 GCA_016801955.1 Conus betulinus | reverse complement strand
CTATATACTAACGGTTTTTTTTGTGCTGCCTATTCAGCTGGTGCATGTTTAGACAAGAGGCACACTGCCTTACCTAGGATTTTCTTCTCATTATTTACACAAAACGCATTGTGACAGTCACTACAGTAAAGGTGCAGATGCGCATTTGGTTTCATGCAACATTCTACTCTACTCTGCTCTGTTCTGCTCTACCCCACCCACACCCCCACTCTCACCCTCCTCTCCCCACTTCTCCTTTCCTCTCCTTTACTCTCCTCCACTTTCTTCTAATCTTCTCTACTCCCCTCCCCTGCCCTACCCTACCCCTACCCTACCCTACCCTAACCTACCCCCTACCCTACCCTACCCTGCCCTACCCTACCCTGCCCTACCCTGCCCTGCCTACCCTACCCTACCCTACCCTACCCTACCCTACTACCCTACCCTACCCTACCCTACCCTACCCTACCCTACCCTACCCTACCCTACCCTACCCTACCCTACCCTACCCTACCCTACCCTACCCTACCCTACCCTACCTACCCTACCCTACCCTACCTACCCTACCCTACCCTACCCCTACCTAACCCTACCCTACCCTACCCTACCCTGCCTACCTACCCTACCCTACCTACCCTGCCCTACCCTACCCTACCCCCTACCCTACCCTGCCCCCCCCCTACCCTACCCTACCCTACCCTACCATACCTACCCTGCCCTACCCCTACCCTACCCTACCCTACCCTACCCTACCCCCTACCCTACCCTACCCTACCCTACCCTACCCTACCTACTACCCTACCCCTACCCTACCCTACCCTACCCTACCCTACCCCCTACCCTACCCTACCCTACCCTACCCTACCCTACCCTACCTACCCTACCCTACCCTACCCTACCCTACCCTACCCTGCCCCTACCCTACCCTACCCTACCCTACCCCCTACCCTACCACCCCTACCCTACCCTACCCTGCCCTAACCCTACCCTAACCCCCTACCCTACCCTGCCTGCCCTACCCTACCCTACCCTACCCTACCCTACCCTACCCTACCCTACCCTACCCTACCCTACCCTACCCTACTCTCTCCGCATTGTACTCTACTCTACTCTACTCTACTCTACTCTACTCTACTCTACTCTACTCTACTCTTATGGATTGTAATGGGAATAGTAGTTGTAGTTTCATTTTACGTCTTTCACAAAAACTATATGATGTCAGACGAAGACAATTATGTTTTGTTCCCTATTGTACAGTCCAGTATGTACAGTTCTATTCCGTGCTCTCCCAAAAGCAGTTAAACAAGCAGGCAAGCTCCCGCACGGTCAAGCCTCGATGGTCAGTCTCAGGTCAGGGCTCTGCGTCAGGCGGCGTGACTCCACCGCGCGGTACACCAGGAACTCCCTGCCCTCCAGCTTCTCCCACGAGCCCAGCACGCGCTCGGGACCCTCCTGGTCGCTCTGCACACTGTCGGAATCCGTGTTGCCGAAAGCCACGAACATGGAGCGGAACGTGGCGAAAGGCAGGTCGGGAGAAGTACGGGGTCGTCGTCGTCGAAGCGGGAAAGTGAAGGTCCGTGACCCTCAGCTCGTTTCGAACATGGAGTAGGTCAAGGTCAGGGTGCATGAGCTTCCGTCGTAGTAGGTGAGCGCCATCTGCAGGGTGTTGGGATAGAAGGTCATGCTTTGTATGCTGGCGGCCGGACGGATGTCAGTGGGTCGGGATCTGCCCACGATGACGGAAGTTCCGAACGGGGTCCATCGACCGTTGGGGGAGGAGGCAGGCTGGGGCACCAGGCGCACGTTACCGTCCTGGAAAATACAAGAATGTTCTTGACTTTCTCTGTGGAACAGTAATTCCATGTAACAACTATGGTATTGAAAAAGGAAACAAAGAACCACTGCAGCTCTTGTTTACGTGTGAGTGTAGTTCATGTTTCTGAAATTTAAAATCATAGAAACCAGCTTCCGATACACTTAAAGCTTACACAGATGTCGGTAGATGTATACAAACTCATTGAAATCGTTGCGGGTTTTTTCCGTCAAATAGTTGCGTTTTGTTTTTTTCCCCTTTCTTTTCCCCCCTCTTTTTTTTCTTTCAGAATACTTTCAAAGCCTCCCAGCACTCACGTCATACAAACTCAACCCCATCTTATCTAACTACAGCCAGTCACACCAGATCACACCAGATCAGATCAATCCAGGTAAGTCCACGCCAGAGCAGACCAAAGTAAAGGGCGGCCCACATCACGTGATGCCCCAGCCTTACGGTTTGAAGAGCAGGATCGAAATGGCGACAGTCAGCTACATTCCGTCTTCGGGAATCCCGTCTAATCACGACCGTACTTTTATTTCTTTCGAGTCATCCATCCCGCCGGCACCCCAGACTTAATCTTTTTCGAAAGGAAGATTCGGGTTTTAACGTGCATGCAAGATGTTTTCATGCATGCGTTCAAGCACCGGATCCCATTTAAGTCTCATCTGAAGAACTAGGAGGGGAGCGCAGTCTGCACGGAAGTTAACTACGAAGAAGCTGGTGCATCCACAAATGGTAGCTATTCGCAAATCGGAGTCTGCATTGTGGTTCATCCACAGACAGTAGTTGTCCGCACATCGGAGTCTGCAGTGGTTGGTCCATCCGTAGATGGTCGTTGTTCCCAGATCGGAGTCTGCAGTGGTTGGTCCATCCCTAGATGGTCGTTGTTCCCAGATCGGAGTCTGCAGTGGTTGGGTCCCATCCGTAGATGGTCGTTGTTCCCAGATTGGAGTCTGCAGTGGTTGGTCCATCCCTAGATGGTCGTTGTTCCCAGATCGGAGTCCGCACAGTGATCGGCCCTTCCAGACGTGATATGCAACTGCTTATCTGAGTAAATTTCTTTCCTCCTCTTTGTGATGTCTTTGTTTTAGAAACTTTTTTTTATATGATTCCATGCTTTTTCGATTACAGAACTTGTCTTTCGAGGTTATACCCATTTTGGTTTTCTTTTTCTGTGCATTTTACAAGTGTTATGAGTGATCCATGATTCTGCACAATTCATGCATAACACGTGAACTTGTCCATGACAAAATTCGAGCAATACAGTTTCTCATTCTGTTTATCTCTGCCTAAAATTGGCTTTATCAATATTCGTCTTGATGGTATTGAAGTTTCTATTCCGTGGACTCTGAACAAAGAGAAACTTAATCAGCGACTCCGTTGCATTTTCCGGGTTACATACTGGGTCACATATTGCGCCAAGTTTTGCACAGACGTAGACTATAATTATAGGAGCAGGGATAACGTATAACATGTGAATTAATTCTAAAGAGAGAACAAAGTTTAAAGGAAGGGAACAGAGCTAGAGAGAGAGAGAGAGAGAGAGAGAGAGAGAGAGAGAGAGAGAGAGAGAGAGAGAGAGCAAAGTCAAAGGAAAGGCAGTGAGCTACAGATGGAGACAGACAGACAGAATGAGACAGAGATAGAGAGAAAGAGCATACACAGAGAGATAGAGCATACAGAGAGACAGAAAAATATACCGCCACAAAAAGTATAAGTAAATACTATATAGCACGCACACACACACACACACACACACACACACACACACACACACACACACACACACACACACACACACAAACACACACAAGGTATAAAGTAAACACAGCGTGGCAACGTATCGGGGAAACATCCAACCACTCAGCAGTATAGCCTGACCTGGTAAAGAACCATAACTTGGTGAAAGCTTTTCTCCCCTGTCCAGGGCGCGGGCACGTACAGCGCCACACGGCTCAGGTCCTTGACGGTCGTATCGCCCACCGTCACCGTCAGGTTCTCCCTCACAGGGCGTCGCCACCAAAAGCTGTTACGGACCCCCTGGCGGAAAGAACCCTGTGTTCATTGACTGCTCGTAGTGGAGTTCGTGCTGTGGCGGCTACTGCGGCAGGATAAACCTGCGTGTGGTTGCCTGTGTGATTGTGTGTCTTTGGTCAGCCTGAAGCCTGAATGGTCAAAGTGTGTGTGTCTGTGGTCAGACTTTAGTCTGAATGGTCAAATTGTGTGTTGTTCAGCCTGAAGGTCTGAATAGTCAAATTGTGTGTGTCTCTGGTCAGCCTGAAGTCTGAATTGTCAAATTGTCTGTGTCTTTGGTCAGACTTAAGTCTGAATGGTCAAATTGTGTCTTTCGTTAGCCTGAAGTCTGAATTGTCAAATTGTGTGCCTTTGTTCAGCCTGAAGTCTGAGTGGTCAAACTGTCTGTGTCTTTGGTCAGCCTGAAGTCTGAATGGTAAAAATTGTGTCTCTGGTCAGCCTGAAGTCTGAATGGTCAAACTGTGTGTCTTTGTTCAGCCTGAAGTCTGAATTGTCAAATTGTGTGCCTTTGTTCAGCCTGAAGTCTGAGTGATCAAACTGTCTGTGTCTTTGGTCAGCCTGAAGTCTGAATGGTCAAATTGTCTGTGTCTCTGGTCAGCCTGAAGTCTGAATGGTCAAACTGTGTGCCTTTGTTCAGTCGGAAGTCTGAATGGTCAAACTGTGTGTGTCTTTGGTCAGCCTGAAGTTTGAATTGTCAAAATGTGTGTGTTTTTTTGCTTAGCCTGAAGTCTGAGAGGTCACATTGTGTGTCTTTTGCTCAACCTGAGGTCTGAACGATCAAATTGTGTGTGTCTTTGTTCAGTCTGAAGTCTGAATGGTCAAATTGTATGTGTCTTTGGTCAGCTTGAAGTCTGAATGGTCAAAATGGGCGTTGTTGGTCAGCCAGAAGTTAGAATGGTCCATTGTGTGTCTTTGTTCAGCCTGAAGTCTGAATGGTCAAATTGTGTGTGTCTTTGGTCAGCCTGAAGTCTGAATGGTCAAATTTTGTGTCTTTATTCAGCTGAAGTCTGAATGGTCAAATTGTGTGTCTTTGCTCAGGCTTAAGTCAGGTCCCATCCTATTTTGAACCTGCCCTTGGTTGTGTATGATGTGTGTATCTTTGCTCAGTTTCAAGTCTCTGAATGGTCAACCTCAGTCAAATTTTGAAACCGGGAGTAGTTGTGTGTGATGATACATATCTTTTCTTAGTTTCAGATCTCTGAATGGTTAACCTCAGTCCAATTTTGAAACCGGGAGTAGCTGTGTATGATTGTGTATATCTTTGCTCAGTTTCAGGTCTCTGAATGGTCAAACCCATCCAGTTTGAAACTGCGAGTAGTTGTGCGTAATTGTGTATAACTTTGCTCAGGTTCAGGTCTCAAAGTGGTCAAACTCCATCCTATTTTGTACCTGTTTCTGGTGTGTATATATCTTTGCTCTCATGTTATAAACCACTTCTTCAACAAACATACTAAAATGTTCATAAATGGAAACGGAATAAATTCTTATGATATGAATGTCTCTCGCACTGATCCACTACGTTCCTAACTTGACTAATATTGTGTCTCACCTAAAAATGTACAGAATCGTGTAACATATTGTGGACTGGATAGTATTCTTTACATGTATACATCTATGTGCGTATGAAGGCATTTACGTACTTATCTGTTGTATGTGCACATGGGTTAGGTATGTGTGTTGTGTGTGTGTGTGTGTGCGTGCGTGCGTGCGTGCGTGCGTGCGTGTTTGTGTGTGTGTGTGTGTGTGTGTGTGTGTGTGTGTGTGTGTTTCACACGAATGTATCCTAATATGCGTGCATGTATAATTTTCCCCCTTTTTTAAATGTTTTCTTCTTCGTATTCATAAATTGTATTGTTATATTGTATTACGACTGTATGTGATATATTAAAACAAATGCAGTTAAAAATAGTTCGAAAAAAAAAATGCCATTGCCATGTGGTACAGTAATTCAAGAAAAGAAGCACCATGACTACCTTGCACCTATCGAATAACTCAAAGAAAGAAATTTGTTACTGCGAGTTACTTGCTATTTTTTTTTTCGATGTTTTTCATTGTGTAAAAGGCTTCCAGTGAACACACACACACACACACACACACACACACACACACACACACACACACACACACACACACACACACACACACACACATATTTACCTCCAACAGAACTGAATCAGAGGAATAAATCTGAATGGCAGTGTCGGGCGCAATGTAGCCTCGGATCAACTCCAGTGTGCACAACGTCACGTCACGTCCTCCTCAGTGACGTACACAGTCAAAGTGTTCCGGTGGTCCTCCGACCACGTCATTTCCTTCAGGGCCCAAGTTTTGGTCACCCTTTGCGCTGGGAGGTCAAAGGTGCCCAAGTCACTTCCTGCCCTTGACGGTTCACGTAAGACATACTGACGGAGGGGTGCGGGAGCAGGAGGACGAGATGTTGCGACAAAACACAGCTTTCATATCCGTGTAAATGTCAGCATCGATGAATCCTTCTTTGAACCCCTTGAAGGAAGGAGAGAGAACAACTGCGTCAGTTTCACGACAGAACGTTTTTTTTTTTGGTTTTTTTTTTTTTTTCTAGATGGTGACATCCCTAAAAGAGCCCTCCCTGTGTCGGCTTGGATGAACTTGTCCTTGGGAGTCGCGTGGTGATACGACGTAAATCGCACCATTCTAGGCCACACGTACGAGGCCCTTTTAGGGATGTCATCACGCAAGAAAAGAAAATCCTGTCCAGCTGTGATCACTACTACTACTACTACTACTACTACTACTACTGCTGCTGCTGCTGCTGCTGCTGCTACTACTACTGCTGCTGCTGCTGCTGCTGCTGCTACTACTACTGCTGCTGCTGCTGCTGCTGCTGCTGCTGCTGCTCCATCATCATGATACTGAACTGTGCTTATAGGCTAACTGTCGTTGCATCAGGAATATTGCGTCGGACAAAAAAATGAGATGTGAAATGAAAGTAGTAGAAGCATAAATGCATCAGGCAAATGCAGGTAATGGTGCCGGTGATGATAATGATAGGTATGATAATCATGATGATGGCAGAAGCGAGAAAGGAGGAGGATCAACAATGATATGAGCTTGTTTCTACTGCAGTGTCATTTTAATTCTTTCACTCACTCACACACACACACACACACACACACACACACACACACACACACACACACACACACAAACACAGGCGCGCACGCTCGCATGCACGCATGCGCACACGCACGCACGCGCAAACACACACTAACAGACACACACAGACACACACACAGACACACGCACGCGCACACACCACACACACACACACACACACACACACACACACACACACACACACAGAGAGAGAGAGAGAGAGAGAGAGAGAGAGAGAGAGAGAGAGAGAGAGAGAATCTCACTTTGAGATAAAAGGTCACTTTGTACATGACGCGGTAAACATCATTGTTGGCCGACTGCGAAGACGCCGGACCCAGCCGAACCCCAACGATCTTGGCGTCATTACGGTTAGGTTTAGGGGCCGTGGGCTGCCACGTGTCTTTGCTGACGCTGAGGGCGACGTCTTTAAAGCGCCAGAGGACAGGGTCCAGGAACGGGCAGTTGCGGTTGTCGTCGCTCTTGAAGTCATACCAGCTACGGTACAGAGGGTTGGTGGCCTGCAACCGCATCGTCATTGATAGGATCGGATTAAATTGGATCGAATCGGATTGGATTGGATTGGACTGAACTGAACTGAATTGGATTGGATTGGATTGGTTGGATTTCATTGCATTGCACTGGATTGTGCACCTTTGTATCATATTGATGTATCGTGCTTATTGTGTCTATCATATTGCGTTGCATTGAATTGGATTGGACTAAAGTGGATTGGACTGGGCTGAATTGAATTGGATTGGGTCGGATTGGATTGGATTGCTCACCTTTCTATTATATTTGATGTATCGTGCTGTATTGTGTCGCATCATATTGCGTTGCATTGGATGGGATTGGATTGACAAGGATCGGATTGGACTGGGTTGGACTGTGCAGCTTTTTACTGTATTTGACGTATCAGGCTGTATTGCACCGCATCTTACTGCATTGCATTGGACTGGACTGGCTTGGACTGGACTGGTAAGGACTGAATTGGATCGGGTCGGATAGGACTGGTTCAGTCGTAGTTGCATTGTGTTGTGCAGCTTTGTATATTTGATGTATTGTGCTGTATTGATCAGCATCACACTGCCTTGCATTGCAATGCATTGCGTTGCGTTGTGTTCTATTGAATCGAATTGTATTGTATTGTATTGTATTGTATTGTATTGTATTGTATTGTATTGTATTGTGTCTGCCATCTGCGATCGGCTGAGAAATTAACACCAGTGAACTTGGCACAGTATCGGACTGCATAGAACTAACTTGTGCTGCATTGCATTAAAATCACTGCAGTGCTTTTGTGTGTTGTAGTCCCCACATTGTGTCGCATGTACTGCCTAAACACTGTATTGTATGGCCACTGCACTGTGTTGTATGACTTTATACTCCATTGCAGCGCGTTGCGTTGGCTTGCCCTACCACTGCAATCTGTTACCTTGCCTCACAATGTATACTGCCTTTCCTTGACATGTGTTGCAAGGCCGTGTTTTGTCAGCCCTGGTGATTTCATTATTTCGTTTTGTATAGCGTGACATCAGGGCACTGCAATATTTTTCTTCCTACTTCAATGTGATTTTTTTTCTTTTATTTAACGTTTCCCGTCCCCCGCCCCCCTCCTTCCCCCCGTCCATTTCTTTTCTTTTTTTTTTTTGTTTTGTTTTTTGTTTTGTTTTGTTTTGTTTTTTGTCAAAGGGCGTTAAATCGGTCTGCTCGTAGGATCTCTTACCTCATGTCTCGTCATAGCACTCGGATCGCCACTTAACAGGTAGGCCTAATAAAACGGGAAGGTAGGGGTCGGGGGGTGGGGGGAGAGGAGGATCGGGGTGGGGGGTGTGTGGATCCACTCTGTTTTAATACACATTTCTTTGGAAGAAAATGTTGAAGGGGGAGCGCATAAGGATAAAAGTAATGTTGCTTATAGCCCAGCCGACCGCAAAGGGCCGTATCAGGGCTGTCACCACGCTGAAAATAACTCAAGTCAAAAAAAAAAAAAAAAAAACTTGTTCACACAACTCTTTAAAACATATCTTCCAAAAACACACCGGAAATGTTTAAAAATCTTAGATCAGATAAAAAATGTTAATCTCCTTCAGAAATTCAAAGATCACATTAGATGGGACATCTCTGAACAAGGTTTTTATGGAGTCTGCTGTAATGTCTTTATGTCTCACATCATGCATGTCCCAACACTCTAAAATGACATGTTTCACTGTGAGTGGTACATGACATGGATGACATGGAATGCATCACAGAGCTTCTTCACCTTATAAAAAATTTTTTTTAAAATGGGTGTAAAAGGAGTGGCCTGTAAGCAAACAGCACAAAACTGTTTCTTCTTTACGGCCGCCTCAGGAACACGGTAAAAACTCTTTTAGTTTTGGATGGATTTTAAATAGTTTGTTATCCATCGGCGAGTCCCATTCCTCTTGCCAGAGGTCTTTGACATAAGCCTGGGTTTGGGGTTTCAGATCAGTGTGAGGGATAAACAATCTGCACAACTGTTTCTTTGTGGCACTCTTGGCAAGTTGATCAACCATTTCGTTGCCTCGAATGCCCACATGGCTGAGAACCCAAGCAAAAAGGGGACGCGGGCTGAACGATGAAATTACCATGTCTGCTCCACTTATTAGGTAGTCTTCCTTTCGTTCAGGCTCCCTCCCTTCAAGCGCATCCCTCTGAATGTCCTCCCTCTGTCTTTCTAGATCTTGAAATGCCTTGGCATTTCGCCTCTAATCCCTGAATTGACCGCGACTCTAAATTTCTCTCCAGTTCGTGTCCTCTGTCTAAGTGGTTATGGTAGTATGTAGATATCTTCGTGAGTGGAGACTCTCTCTAATCCCTTCCATTCGTGCTATCACACACACACACACACACACACACACACACACACACACACACACACACACACACACACACACACACACACACCACCACCACCACACCACCACCACCACCACCACACCACCACCCGCGATTGTAATTCCCAGTGGAAAGGGATAAGAAAATGTTGGGAGGAATTTTTCTACTGCTCTATGAATCAACATATATAAAGTGTTTCTCTCCGTTCCCTCCCCCCCCCCCCCCCCCCCCCCCCCCCCCTCCTACTTCCCCCGCCCTCATTTCCGTAGTTTATTTTCCCCAAATGTGTTATGATTCTTTTCAAACGTAAAGTATGTTGCATTTTTAATGAATTTAACATTCTTTTCTTTGAATTGAGCTTCCAAAAGGGTAGGTTTTCTTTATAAACTTTGGGCATTACTATGGATTACACAAAGTTTTCATATCCAAGATTAAGATGGAAAGTCATGATAGTTAACAGTGTTTGTGCTTTTCGTTTTCTTTTCTGTTTCCTCCCAAGTTCTCATATTTCATGGGGATATATGTAAAGAATGTGTGAGACTGTCCATATCATTCAAAATCGAAGGAAGGGGAGCACAGACTGTCATCGTGCTGCGTTTAACACAGCCGCCAACCCAACCCGCCGCCGCGCTCACTCGCCAAGACAACACTGTCGTCTTTCGTCGAAATGTCCGTCACAGATTTCCAGGGACAGGAGACGGGCGAGGAGCACAGAATACGACAGAAGGCAAGTTCTTCCTCATCTCCCTCTGGCTATTTCTTCCTACTCCCCCAAGTTTGTTTTACGGCACGGGAAATAACAATGTGTCGGACATTATCCACGACGACATTTCTACATGTGTTGAGAGCTGTGCCCTTCAGACAGATATAGATCAACAGCACTGTCCATCGCCTGCCGCTGCAAGTGACATTAACTTTCAGGAAGTGAAAATCAGTGACGAATTTCGAAACGCAGTCAGAGGAATACAACACCACTGATACGATGACGTTAGAAAACGATACGCAGTGGGTGACACAGGGGGAGCACGGCGAAATCCTGACTTTCCATCCGCAGGAAGGACTGACGCAAAGAAAGGCACGGACAACAACACAGCGGATGTCCCTGAATCAGTGGACACCTCACAAACTGAATGTAACGGATCTTTACAACGCAATTACGAACTGTTTTGAAGATACCTCAAAGAAAATGGACAGCCTTATCAATACCCTTAGATCAGAGAAAAAAGACAGATGTGACACCAGTGCTGGTTACAAAGAAAATCTTTGGTTTTAGAAGCAACCTAACTATGACGAAGTTCCTTGTTAAACTGTTCAGACATCAGTGGGGTTGTAAAGGAAATCATGCTTAAAATATGGCCCAACCACTATACAGCTACCATTTAGACTTGTGATCAGAGTTCTTGTCAAAAAGGAAATCTTGGTCTTCTTGTGATGTAGACTGCAAAGTTATCATTATTTGAACGTGTTATGATCTTGGTACAAAAGCTCATGTAAACTATTGACTGCAAAGTTGTTCTTGTACTTTAGCAGATTGATCATGAAATGAGTTGAATTTCCATGATGTGGCTTCCACGTCATGATGACTTAACTTATCTAAGTTTGATTATACATGTTGGTATTGTTCAGTTACTCCATCGCCACCCCCCTCCCCCCTCATCGTCCCCATGTGAATGGGCACAAAGCCTAACACATTAAAATATTTCGTTCGTTCGTTCGTTCGTCTCTCTCTCTCTTTGTGTCTGTCTCTCTCTCAAGACCAGCATAGATACCTTTCAGACACTGATCTAGTGAAAGATGAGGGGAAGGGTGGTTCTCTCTCTCTCTCTCTCTCTCTCTCTCTCTCTCTCTCTCTCTCAAATGTTTGATGCGCAGATAAAACCCTTCTTACATATGCAGCTGAAATTTGGGGCTTTCATAAGAATTCACAGATGGAAAAAAGTGCACCACATATGCTATGAAGCGTTTCCTTTAAATGCCAAATTATTCATCCAACACTGTTTTATATGGACAGATGGGCAAATACCCTTGTACATTTGTGAAATGCATTAAGTAATGGTTGAAGATCTTGAAGCTACTACAGTCACGTTTGAGCAAAACAATCCTCTGCTTTGATGCTTTTACAAATGGAAAAAGGTTTAAAGAAAACTGGACTCATAAAGTGAAGAAAGTTCTTTCAGAACAAGATTTTGGAATCGTGTGAATGACTCAGGAAGTGGGAAACGAGCAACAGTTTATTGCAGAATTTAAAGACAGGCTTCTTTGGTCTTTCAAATAGAACTGGCACTCAGATATGAAAAGTTAAGAAAAGTATCCTTGGTTTTTCTCATTTAAAAATGTGTTTTCATTCAAAAAACGTTTCTTAATGTTACAAACAGATTGTTTTTCTGCGTACGCAGGCTGATACTCTTGCCGACACTCTCTGTATACACAGGCAAGGATTAATCCCACCTACCAACAAAGGGAGTGGAGTTTTGTGTGTATGACCGTTTTTTTTTATTCCGCCATTAAAATAGCCATACTCCAGCTTCGGGGAAAGGGCATACTATGTGTAACGTGTCATCCATACCAATGGCCAAACTGGCCTTCTCTTCCCAAAGTTGGTGATGGGATTTTACGTGTGTGCAAGATGTTATGCGTAAGTTCACATGAGGGGACTGTGGGATGAATAGCTGTATCGCTTTTATTTTGGGGACTCCCAATGTGCAGATGAGTGAGCGCAAACGGTTCTGTAACACTTTTAGATATCAAAATGAAACATTGATTCACTTGAAAAAAAAAAAAAAAATCTCTCTCTCTCTCTCTCTCTCTCTCTCTCTCTCTCTCTCTCTCTCTCTCTCTCTTCATAAATGAAACTGAATCTCTAAGAAAAGGGAAAAAAGGTACTATTGAAATTCTGAAACTCCTGAGAAAACTGAATTGTACAGACTGTGGTATATTTTGAAAATGTTTGATACACAGATAAAAACCTCTTCTTACATATGCAGCTGAAATTGGGGGGCTTACATGAAAATTCGCCGATGGAAAAAGTACATACGTATGCTATGAAGTGTTTCCTTCAAGTACCTATTCATTCATCCAACACCGTTTTATATGGAAGAGAATGGGCAGATACCCTTTGTATATAAGTACATTTGTGAAATATATTAAGTACTGGTTGAAGATCTTGAAGCTACCCCAGTCCCGTTTTAGCAGGCAAGCCTATGATATGATGCTTTAGAAATGGAAAAAAGGTAAAGAAAACTGGGCTCATAAAGTAAAGAAAGTCCTTTCAGAACAGGGTTTTGGAATAGTGTGGATGACCCAGGAAGTAGGAAATGAGCAACAGTTCATTGCGGAATTTAAAGACAGGCTTATTTGTTCTTTTAAACAGAATTGGCACTCAAATATGGAAAAAAGAAAGAAAAAATATCGCTGTTTTTTCTCATTTAAGAATGTGTTTCATTCTGAAAAGTTTCTCAATGTCATAACAGATAAAATGGCACGGAATAAATTACGCAAGATTTAGGTTGAGAACTTTAGGTTTTAATGCGAAACAAAAGATGGTTTGAATGTGAAACATCCACAGAACCTCCTTGTCCTGCATGTGTACACACATTATTGATGACGAAGAACACTTTCTGTTCCACTGTACTGCTTATAATGAAGTGCGGACAAATTGTTCATTTTTCCAGTTAGATATAGCGAAAAAGACAAAATGTCGCTGTCGTGTTATCATCAGATGATGAACTTGTAATTAAATCAGTTGCGAAATTCATCGCAGAAGCATTGAAAATTAGACAGATGAAGGATAGTGAAATTTAAGATAATGCATTATAAGAGATATCTGAATGAATATTATCATTCATCGCAAGTGGAAGAGATCAGTAAGATACAATGTCATCATTTGATTGAGTGGATGGTCGAGTCAGTCTTAAGATTCTTTTTTTTTTTGTTTTGTTTTTTATTGCATTGCTCCTGTGCGTGAGGACATAAGGAAATGTTACGAATTTATTTTTTTGTTAACCTTTGATTTGATACACACTAGGAATGAATGTGTGTACTATTTGTTTGCAGGAAGAGGGATATGTTATTGTTCTGTTACCCCTCCCCCCTTGTCAAAAACAGATTCGTTAAAATGCATTTCATGTTACAAAGGGAACAATAAAAGAATTGAGTGTTTCATTCTATGCTTATTTATACTTATACATGTTTGTTTTGTGGAGTATTTGATGTGATAAACTGTTTTTGCAAATATTTAACAAAATAATTATTTTCTTTAGTATCTTTATTAGGGTTAATTTTGTAGATTATTTGATATGGTAAACTGTCTTTTACAACTATCTAACAAATGGATTTTTTAAAGGCATTCCAGAAAAGTCACAGAAGTTGGTTTCAAAGTGGGGGTGACTGCAGTCGGAAATTGAAACGAGGAAAAACAGAATTACTACGCCGCCAAACGAAGGAAGAAGAAACAAATTACAAAAACAAACATTGGTGTTTGCTTTGGAATTTGCTGGCTCTTTCACTGAGTGGCGCCGTAATTTTGTTTTTGTTCTTGGTCAAGAAAGTATCAAAAACGGAAATATTGATATGCCTGACTCAAAGAAGAATATCTATCATAACTCTCAAATTAACTTGGATTCGTTAAGTTAAACGCATCAACCCACATGTGGAAGCACTTTCAGTTTAGTCAGTTTCCTCTGTCGTCATTTCTTGATATCTATGACCCAGGATTTTTTTTTTCAAGATTCGGCCAGCATAGCTAGTCCATGGTAGCTGTTTCTGAAGCAGGTAAATCGGATTTGTGTGATGTTTTTGTTGTTTTGTTTGTTTTGTTGGGTTTTTTTTTCACGAACTTTGGCGGAAAATGTCTGACTCCTTGACGAACTCTCGTATTCTAATAAACGTACATTGATCGGAAAAATGAACTGTGCTGTCTCCAAAGCAGGCTACTTGGTGCGAAAAAAAAAAAAAAAAAAAAAAAAATGAATTGCCTCGTACATTTTCAGATCGTAATGGGCACTTTCTTTCTCGTGAGCATTTTACAGAGAAGTAAGTATGATGTTAGTGTAGATTTTTCTCACTTATGCCGGATGAAGGTAAACGTAAACTCTACTCTCCGTTGTAAAAAAAAAAAAAAAAAAAAAAAAAAAAAGTTTCTGCTCTATATGAAGTTTCGAAAGCGCCCT
>JADBJO010030765.1:0-17488 GCA_016801955.1 Conus betulinus | reverse complement strand
TTTGTGTGGAAGAGGGAGGCAGGTGCCCGCCAAATTAATTCAGTGATGTCAATTGGCCGTTAGTTGTAAGGCAATGGGTGGTCAGACCTTTGCCTGGAGGTCTGTGTGCGCGCGTGAGTTGTGTGTGTGGTGTGTGTGGGGGTGTGTGTGTGTGTGTGTGGTGGTGTGTGTGTGGTGTCCTGCATTTCCTCTTAATCAGCTACACACACGCACCACACACACACAACACACACACCACACACACACACACACCACAACCAACCAAACGCACACACACACACACACACACAACACAAACCACAACACAAACCGACACACCACACGCACACCCCCACACACATTACAACGCACGCACGCATGCACGCATAGCACACACACACACCACACACCACAGGCACACACACAACACACACACACAACACACAAACACACACACCCACCACACAAACACACACCACAGGCACACAAACACGCACGCACGCTACGCACACACACCACACACACACACACACCACACACACACACACACGCGTTTCATAGTTACTTTAGGCCATTTGTTATGACTCGTGGAGTGTAACTGTTGTTGTTACTGCTTAATTCCCCCACTTCTTAGCACAAAGAGACATAATACATACACACACTAATCCGTCCCCCTCACAGCCTCCGTCCTGACCGATCCCGACCCCCCCCAATCCCTGTCCTCCCAGTCTTAATATCACTATGTGGATATAATCACATAAACGTTAAATTGAAGGAGACAACAATAACAACATTCAACCACTACCACACACACGAAAACACACACACACACACACACACACACACACAACACACACCACACACACAAACACACACACTAAACACAACAACACTTGCGGAGGGCGCGCGCGCGCGCGCTAGCGGCGTAACAATCCGTGTGTCTTGTCTGTCGGGCAGGTAGGTATGTATGTCTCTCTCGCTCTCTGGTCTCTCTTCTATGTATCTGGTCTCGGTCTCTCTTCTCTATGCTTTCGCTCTCTCTACGCGCGAGTCTCTGATTCTCTCTCGCGTCTATCATATCACGAGCAACGGCTGTCGGTTGTGTTAAAAGGTCTTGCAAGTCTGTGGTCTTGTGCAACTGGTATATCTCCTCGATATAAATGTCAAAACCCCTTGTATTTTTGTGCACAAGGATGACTCTTTCTCTTCTGCCAAGGGAAACTATCTGTTAGCCATTTCTGTGTATTTGGTGCTAAAATTTTGTAAGACTTGCTGTGCTAGGAATAGGTTCGGTATAGTCTTCTGTGTCTATCTTTGTCTCTCGTGTGGACACACAGACATACATACTTTAGCGAGACGCAAGCAGATGAGGAATGGTATGGACAGTCATGGACAGAGGATATATATAAGAATCGATATATATATAATATATATATATATATATATAGTACTATGAGAGAGCGAGAAGGGGGATGAGAGGAGAGTGGGGCGGAGTTCGGGGGAGAGGAGAGGGTGATGGAGAGAGAGGGAGAATATAGAGAGAGAGGAGATAGATGGACAACAAAAGATGGAAGCTAGCGAGCTTGCCTAACGACGAGATGAGATGTGATGGCTGAGAGAGAGAGAGGAGGGAGGGAGGGAGGAGAGCGAGAGGGATAGTGGCTACATCCATCATCCATTGACATGAACACCAACCGACATAACATACACCCATACACATACAGACATACATACATACATACATACGCCTTACTATACATACATACATACATACATACATACAAGCATACATGATACATATATATATTCACACAATCTGAACAAAATGACTCCAAAAGCAGAGGACCCGGTCTTCTTAAGAAACATACAAAAAAAAAGTTGGACATTAGACAGGGAGAGAACACAGGTGGAGTGAACAAAAAAATTCCAAACTACAACACCCCCCCCCCCCCCCCCCCACCCCCCACCCCCCCCCCCATGTCAATGACGAGGCCTAACGCCAGTCAGAGATGTCTTCATAGAAAGACTCAAGGAGGGAAAGGAGCGGGGGGACTCGAGGTTTTTGTTAAGCTTTTGTCCCTATGACACATGGCAAGATCAAAGAAGTGAAGAAAATGTCTTATCAAACATTGCCGCACTGCATCTGCACAATATACTCTGTCAAACTCGTACTTTCTTCAATGGATTTTTCTTTTTTTTTCAACAATGGGATTCCCCCCGCGTGAATTCGTGAGATTCTTATTATCTTTCTTTCTTCATACGTTTTCCTTCTTACTTCCTCCTTCTTGGGCTTCCCTCCCCCTCTCACACCCAGAACCCAGCCTAAATCCGAACTTCTCTTCTTCTTGTTTCCCACCCTCCTATCCTTCCCTCTCCCTTGCGCAACCCTTCTTCGGGAACATTTTCTTGTTCTTTCTTCTCAAGTCCCCTATTTCTCCTCATCCCCCTCCTTTCCACAATACAGGAAAAAACACCAGTCTCTCCCTCCGTTTGAGGGGGTGCCTCTCGTTCACTCAGACAGGAACCCCAGAGGCATGACGAAGGCTGCTGTACGGCGGAGGCCGTGTAAGGGATTTTTTTTATCAGGACGACAATCCAGCGATGCATGGATAGCATCCCCGTAGAGAGTAGCAACGGGGGAAAGATAGGAAGCTTTTTGTGAAAAGGAAAAAACAAAAGGGAAAAAGAAGCAAGAAAGAAAAAAAAGAGACGATTCTTTTGGTTTAAATCCTGTGATCCCAACAAGACTCCCCAAAGCAAAAAAAAAAAAAAAAAAGAAAATCGTTATCAACTTCAACGCTATGTATCGATTCTTTGAATGTAGCAGGGAATGAAAAAGACTAAGGAGATCATCTGTAAAAGGTAGATCATTTTATTCGTGACAGGACGGGAAAAAAAAAGATGGTCTGAAATATGAAAGTTATGGGTTCATAGCCAGAGGCAGAGAGGGCGCAGAGAGGCGCGTGCGGACGCTTGTGTGTGTGTCTGGGTTGTGTGTGTGTGTGTGTGTGTTGGTGTGTGGTGTGTGTGTGTGTGTATGTGGTGTGTTGGTGGGGTGTGGTGGGTGTTATGAAATGCCATCTACAACAAACAACACACACACACACACACCCCACACAACACACACACACCCAACACACACACACAAAGCCAGGTACACAACACCACACAAAAAGGTAACAGCAGACGATCTATTATGATCGCGCGACGCAAAATGATTACTACCTCAAAGCGAGATCCGGCTCAAAACATCTACCGACATTATAAAACAAACCGATTTCTTTTCTTGAGGACGGGAAAAGAAAAGAAAGACAAGAAAGAATAAGAGAAAGGGGAAAAGAAAATCCCGTCCTCAAACATCTTACATCACTCTATAAACAATACAATTCCATTTTCCTTAGAGGAAAAAAAAAAACACAAAAAAAAAAAACAAAAAAAGAGAAGAGAAAAAAAAAAAAAAAACAGGAAGAAAAAGAAAAAGGAAAAACCAAAAAAAGTCAACTGACACACAACAATGTCTCGGCGGATACCAATTGAGTAACTGCTTTGTTTTGTAAACCACCGATCTCGTAACTGTTTGTCATACTTTGGATTGTGATAACGATTTGCAGGTGGCTCACAGAAACATCAACAGAAACAGCAGACAGCTGTTCGGCACGGGTTAGTAGTAAAAATAGTAAGTAGCAGGCCAGTAGCAGTTTCATCTCATCGGCAGTAGTAGCTAGTAGTAGTCGTTATAGTAGCGAGCAGCAGTAGAAAGTCAAGAAATCAGTTAGTAGAAACAGTATGTAACTAAGGCGGAAGCTCTGCGCCGAAGCAGCAGCAAAGCAAGCTCAGCCAGCAGCAGCAACAGAATTTACTGCGCTAATAAAGTAAGCGGCAATGGCCAGCAGCCAACACCTCCTAGCAACAGCAGCAGACGTCAGTCAGCAGAAACAGCCCAGCAGAGATAGTAATCGTAGGCGACGTGGTGGTTGGTTGGGGAGTAGGAGTAGTAAGTAGTGGTAGTAGCAGAGTTGTAGTCGTGCAAGTTATAGTTGTAGTAGTGGCAACAGCAGAGTAGAAGGAGCTGGTAGCGGCTGAGTGGCAGTAGTAGCTCGAGTATAGTCGTTAGTAGTTAAGTAGTATAAGTAGCAAGTTAGTAGCAGTAGTAGTAGTAGTAGGTAACTCCCCCCCCCCCCCCCCAGATAGTCCCCAGTAACAGAAGCATGCAGACAGCGAGTAGTAATTAAGATAGCTGTAGTGCCGTAACAGAAACACAGTAAGCAGCAGTAAATTTCTGCAGTAGCAGGACAGAGAAAGAAGAGGAGAAAGAAGCAGTTAAATTGGAATTCAGCAGAGCAAGTACCGACTAATAGCCGCCAGAGGTGTACTTTCGTATGGGGTGTAATCACGAGCTACTGTGCCACGCAATACGGTCATCGTCCGTCGACCACCTCAGGCCATGAGGACACTGACCACTCGCAACCCCCAACCCAATCACCTCAGTAGCCAATATTTACCCAATCAGACGCTAGCCTCCCTTTGAGACTTTAACTGGCGCTTTCACAACAGCATTGTTGTACTTTCCATGTTTAAAACTTGAGACGATTTTCCTGCATACCCCGACCGACATCGGAGGATTTTTTTAGAACACTTGGGTCGTACTAATCAGTCAGACCGAATAGTGAAGAGTTAGAGCAAAGCAAATATCCATGCCAGAAGGCCCACCACTCAGGTTATTCATCCTCTTTCATGGACTGAAGAGAAGAAGAAGAAGGAAAAAAAAAAAAAAAAAGGCGTGTGGTGAGGCGTGACAGGAAGGGGGGGGGGAAGGGAAGTAATGTGTTGTGGTGGGTTGTGTGTGTGTGTGTGGTGTGTGTGGTTGTGTGTGTGGTGGGTGGTGTGTGTGGGTGTGTGGGATTTCACTTTGGGGGTACCATGGGGCGCCTGATCAGACGCTTTCTCTGGGTTGTTTGTCCAGGTCTTGGATGTTCCATTTTTAGGATGACTGCCGTATGTAATTTTGTTGGAGGAAGAGGTTGACTAGGTTGTATCTCTCTCGAAATATAGACTGCTATATGTTGGTTTTATATACTTTTGGGGAAGGGAAGACTGTTGACTTTCTGTTACACGTTCGGAGGCGGGAGGAGACTGCCACTTGTTCTTCTTTTAGAGGAGACTGCTACTTGTTATTCTTTAGAGCGAGCTCTACTTTGTTTTTCTTGGAGGAGACCTGCCACCTTGTTTCTTTGGAGGAGACGCCACTTTGTTATGCTTTTGGAGGAGACTGCTACTACTTTGCCTAAACCGTTTGGAGAGGACTTTTATTTTTTACCTTGGTTAAACTTTTGGAGGAGAGTTCCTACTTTTGTTAAACTTGTGAAGGAGGCTTCTACCTTTGTTGAACTTTTGGAGGATACTTCTTTGTTTGTTAACGTTTGAATGAGACTTCTCCTTTGTAACGTTTTGGAGGAGCCGCTAGCTTTCTTAAACGTTTGGACGAGGACTTCTACCTTTTGTAGGATTAGGAGACAGCAGGCTTTGTTTACTTTGGGACAAGCCTGCTGCTGCTTCCTTTTTTTTTTAAACATCAAAAGGAAGTACGATCAATAACTTCCTCTCCTCCTCAAATTCTCTTATACAGACACCTAGAATAAAAACTTGAAGGAGGCCGTGTTGAACGCATACTGGAAAGATGTGTCGTAAACTCTTTTGCATGATTAATTACAGCTTGAATGAATATAAAAGGAGCGAACAACCATGAATAGAAATTTATTTAATTTAATAGCACATCAAGAGCCCAGCAAGGGAAATGTACATACCTAGAAATCGGCACAGGCTGTAGGTGGCTAAGCCATACACTGCCACGCTGCCCTCTGTGACGTTAGGGGTCATTTTTCAGTATGCCTGATTGGTCACACACAAACATAACGGCAACTAGTCACAAAGATGTGTTTCGTGTTTTTGTAAAAAGCCCCTTCCAACACCAGACGACCTTCGGGTCCAATTTAATGCACAATCACGTCGTTTATCGAACATTGCCCAGGCCCTTGACTCTGATATTGTACTGAGGGGGGGGGGGGGGGGGGGGGGGGGGGTTGTTACGGCTTGTGTGCACAGGATTTATTCCCTTCTTTATTAAGCATGGCCCCTCTACGGACCCGAATATTTGAAAGTAGTCTGCGGAATCTCAATGTTCATTACAAAAATGTACCGATCTGAAGAAATCTGCTCCCGGCATCAATTTTTTGTCGCAATGAATGATCAAGACTAGCAAAAAGTCTATACCACGCAAACAAAAAAAGAAAAAACAAGAGAAAAAAGCAAAGATCTAACCGCAACTCAGTACAAAAAACGGCAACCTGAATAAGAAGGCAAAGTACCCATAGTAAAAAATATTGCCACCAAACATTAACACAGACAAGCATTTCTTCCTTCGTCTCTCTTTCCCTTGTAGAAGTAGCTCCCTGTTCATAAGAACTGTGGGAGTATAAAAAGAAAACAATATCGAAGTCAGCCCACCCAAATTATCTGGAAAATCACCCATTCTCGTTATTCTTCTTGTAATAAGATTCACCAGATAATGTTAAATTATTAAACAAGCCACTTAATTAGAGGTAGCACAAAGAATTGATTATTTCTGGCACACACAAACAGGAATCTCTAACAACGTACGTGTGGGTAGATTTGAGCGACTTGTGATATTAAAAGCATACTACATATGAACTTAAGTTTCAATACCGTAAGGTGCACGTAACACAAAAAATTATGAGTAGTAAACAGTCTACTCCTCGAAGAGTGGAATGATTTGGATGCTAGGGGAAACTTTTCTCTGCAGCGCTGATCGAGTGAAAAACTTACATAAGCCTATCTGGTTTACATACGCGTATTGACGGGGTGTTGTTATCATTACGCTTTTTAAGAAATCTTCAAATAATTTGCGACGTGTAAATTAGGCCTCTGTCACTGTGGTCAGAATGGGTGTGTAGGGGAGGACCATAATGGTTCAACATTTTTTTTCTAATCTCATGAAAAAAAAAAAAATTGCAGCATACTATGGTAAAAACGGCATAGATTTTGCAGAGGAATTTGGCAGTTTACGTATAAAGTATTTTCAGTAGAGGTGCTCATGCACACTTTGATGTAAAGTCCTCTAATTACCAAATCAGCTTCCTGAACAGGTAAAAGGCAAATAGGTTTTCATAAGTTTTGTTGTCATTCTTGTGCCTGTTGAATACGGAAGTTTTCCAGGGGGATCTTTTCATTCAACGGCAGTTTTCAGGGGATCGACACTGCAGTCACCGTCTTATGGAAATTGTAAAGAGGGATTACTTCTTCATGTGAAAAGCTTGTGAAATCTCGCCGATACATATCCTGCGATGGTATTGTTTTCGACAGGGCGGAGCAGTGACGTTTCACCCGCCCCAAAAAAAAACAAAAAATAAAAAACCCGCTAGTCAAGGGTTATGGCAGGCAATAGCCCGAAACACTCAAAACATAACAAAAAACCTTTGTTGATACTCAAAGTGTATAGGGAATGCACCGGAAGGAAAGAAGCTTGAACATTCTAGTAGTATCAGGTCTTCCTGTTTGATGAAAATGTATTGGGTCCATGAACATATATTTCTGAAAGATGCAGAAGTTATTAGGAAAGAACAAAAAACGATTTAGATTAACGCAGCAATATACTGGGAGCTTCGAGGAAAACCTCTGAAAGCCATGTGAAATGGTTTATTCAGACGAGTTTAAAATCGTTCTTCAAGATGTCGTGAAGTCATACAATAACAAAACAGATTGAAAATTCTATTTGGTATAATTGCTGTTGGTGAAACTGTTGTTTAAGTAAAATATCACGAATATTAATTGTGCACAGATTAAAAAACTAGACGTCATTCGTTGCGCTAAATTAAGACACAAGGATGGGGGATACGTCACAGACCATCATAGATGTCTACACACCACACACACAACCAACACACCACACTTGACCATGATAGGCCAAATCCGCTCCCACCACCGCTCATACGCACCACGAACACTCACAACACACCTCATCCCTCCTGTACGACGGTGTTGACACGATCCTCGGTGTAGGGAAGAGAAGCAAAAAAAGCCGTAACAGGGCCGGTCGAGCTGGTTTGTTCTGACGTATACTTTGGCTCACAACATGACCGCCATGGTGTTGGGGATGGGGGGTTTGGGTGTTGTGGGGGGAGTGTTTGGTGGGGTGGTAGGTGATCTCAGGTGACAGGGCAGGAGAAAAAGATCCCCTCCATCAAGGTTTATCCAAAGTAAGGAAATCAGGATTTGTGTCAACAGACAGCAAGATAGTCTATACATGGGTGATTGGTTTGGTCTATTCTTCTAGGTGTTTTCTTCTGGTTGATTATTTTTCGTGACGCTGCTGGATTGATGATACTAAGAAGCAGATTCGAATAAGAGAATTAATATTAATTCTAATAATAGTCAAATAAGGATAGTATATCCATAAAAGCGTATACAATACTTAATCATAAGGCTTATAATACTAGTAAGAGAGGACATCGTACGAAGTATATTTAAGCCTAAGAATACTCCTCTTTTCCTTCATAATAATAATAAGCAATCATATAATCATAAATACTCATAGTAGTATATTACGTTTAGTCTCATTTTCATCTCCAATAATCTACTGCGGTTATTTTACTGTGGCCCACCCCCCCTCCCCACGTGAAAATACTTTCATGACGTTTATCCAAGTTTGTACCTAAGTATCATAGCCCACACCATCTACGCTAGCGAGAGTGATAGACACGCATCGCATAGTTCACAGGGAGGGCAAACTATATAGTAGTCATGAGGCGGACGTCAGGGAAGGGTCCGACACTGCGGCGAAGTCAGCGTAGAATGAAAATTTGTGCATGCTCCCATACACTACACGCCGAAATCGCCTCCTCTTCACCTCCTCCTCCCTATACGGACGAATAGTTCATTGTTAGCGCGGAGTTCGCCAATGTGGCGTTAGACGCTCCTTCTTTAACCCTCACCACGCCTCCCCCCCCCCACCCCCCGACAGAGACAAAAAAATTCCCCCTCAGCCTCCGCTCTCCCGTTCAGGAGGTACGTATCACACATACAGTCCAAATGATGCAACTATCGATACGGACGATAGCGTATAAAGTCAACAGAGTATAGAAATGCCCCAAACACATAGCCGAGGCACAACGGTAGAGGGCCAAATTTGAGACAAGCCATATAGGCAACAAAACGCAGCGAAGTAGAGATTGAAAAGTATATGGGTAGGGTATATTCAACAAGTAGAGCATCTCTCTCTCTCTTCTCTCGGAATTCAAATTGCAGAATGTAAAGGTTAGGGCTTATTTGTTTCTTTTCTTAAACAGAAAACTGTCGCCTGAGTTATGGAAAGTGAAGGAAGAGTATCGCTGGTTTTTCCCCTTACTCAAATGTGTTTTCATTCTGAAAACGTTGTCGATATTATAACCGATAACGCGACATAAAGAGAAATTACGCAAGATTTCAGGTTGCAGAACCTTAGGTTTGAATGCCAACAACATCTCATACACAAACCTGGTTGACCAGCAACACGTCCACCAGACACCTCACCTGATACCCGTAGGAGAGACCTTATTGCCGACAAAGATCACTGTCTGTGCACTGTATCTGGCTATAATGAAACGGCGGGGGCAATTTGTTCATGTTTGACAGACAGCACATAGTTACAAGACAAGATTTTGCTGTCTTGTTAATCATCAATGATAAAAACACGTCCGTATTAAATCAGTGTTGCGAACTTAATTTATCGCGGAAAAGCCCTAAAAAAAAATAGACAGTGGAAGGATCATCAAAATTCATGATAATGCATTTGTAAAGTAAATATAAATGCCAGTAACATCCCATTCCTCGCATGTGGAGAGGCCGTAGCGAAAGATCGTAACATCATCATTTGCCTTAGTGGGATGGTCCGTAGTCAGGTCCTACAATTTCTGTTTTGTGTTTATTTTTTTTTTTTTGGTCTTTCTAATGTCACCGTATCACCTCCTGTGTGTGAAAGGACATCCGGACGATGTTCCCTTTTTGTATATAATTTGTTAACCCTTTTGCTTTGATACATACTGGTAACATGTGGGTGCTATTGGTTTGTATGTGAGGTAAAAAAAATTTTATCATCCCCCTGTGGACCCCCCCCCCCGCCCGCCCCCTGTGACCCCCCCCTTACCCTTACCCCCCCCCACCATACCTGTGACCCCCCCCCCCCCCCCCCCCCCCCCCCCCCCCCCCCCCTTCTCCATTTGTCAAAAGACCTCTTTGGTATGACAATAAATATCAAAGTATCAAAAGTGCACAAGTGTCGAAGTCTCTTCACTCTTTCTGTCCTCTTCTCTCTGTCTGTCCCTCCTCCCATGGCCCCCCTCTCTCCCATCGTGTCCCTCCCGCATGTCCCCATGATGATGGGATGGATTTGGCCCCCCCCCCTCTCTCTCTCGCTCTCCTCTCTCTCTAGCTATCTCTCACACACCAGTACCACAATACACACATACACACACATCCACACCAGACACCCAGGACACACCCGGAGGACTACACACGCATAAGTATATGATATAGAGAGGATTAATATTATATATACGGTAACATATAAATATTCTTGTTCGGGATGATTTTTATTTATTTATACGATATATAAAAAATACAGAGCGGAGCCGAAGGAGAGAGGAAGATGAGACCACATACAGACAGACAGAGACCGATAGAGAGGACAGTAGCGACGGAGGAGGCAGACTGAGAGAATAGATGCTAGAAATGTGGGAGGGGTGTGGGGGAGGGGGGGTTAGATATACTTTTTCGCAATATAACAATACGTGCTCAGTTTTACCCGTCACGAGGACGATCATCTTCTGCTACTTTAATAAACGGGCCCCATTCCATTCGCTAAGGTGCCAAAGACCTGAATTACCACCTCGTCTGTCTGTCTTTCGCTGGGGTAGATGTGCATTGGCGCCCTCCAACACTAATAACAACTTCATGGCTGCCTCCAGGGAGACTACTGGACCATCTTGTATTGACCAAGTTTTTTTTTCCCACAGTACACGATTCCCGTTAAGATGATGGAAATGCAAAACCCTATTGCCTGAATTGGGTGCTGCGCAATGCATGTGTCTTTCGCCCATTTTCATAGGCAACTAGGAAGAAAAAGAAGTAAGGCTTTCGCCACGTAAGTTTGGAACCACCACATCTCCGAACAGCACAACATTGTGAAGGCTTCGATCGGCATCATAAAGATGCACTGGAAAGGCAAATAGTATTTAAAATAAAAAACAACCTTCGGTTAAGTCTGATGTTGTGTGTTTGTTTGCGGCCCCTGAAGCTACGCCACCGCTCAGCAAAGGGGAGGGAACATTTATGTCATGACGCTCATTTTTTTTTTTTTTTTTCCCACCAAAGTGGCTTTTCTTCCTCTCACTTATATCTGATTCTTTTGGTGAAAAAGTACAAACATTCATCCAATGTGTCTTATTTGTTCCCCCTATTTTTATTAATATATATTACATTCGTGTGTGTCATATCTAAAACACACACACACAGCCACAACACACACACACACACACACAACACCACACACACACACAACACGGAATCTCCAAGAGTTTTGATGTTTCCAATGAACACAGATAACTCTTGAGTAAAAGCATGTCTGCCCGAGCGCACACGCGGCGCGCGAGGCGTAGAGATGAGAGAAGAAGAGAGGAGATGAGAGAGGGAGGAGGAGAGAGAGGGAGAGAGGAGAGGGGTGGGAGAGGGGGGGGGGGAAGAAAGAGAGAGAGAGGCCGAGAGAAGAGAGAGAGAAGGAGGACAGAGGAGGGTAGGAGAGGAGGGTAGGAGACGGAGAGGTGGAGAGAGAGGGAGAGAGGGGGAGATAGGAGGGATGCGAGAGTGTGGGAGGAGTGGGTGAGAGAGGGGAAGGGAGAAGAGTAGAGAATCGGGAGAGAGAGGAGACGCGGCGGAGAGGGAGGAGGAGGAGAGACAGCAGTAGAGAAGAGGGGAGAGAGGGGGAGAGACAAGGGAGCCCCCCCGCACCCACCCCCCGCGAGAGGAGGCAGGGGCCAGAGAGAGAGGAGAGACGATGAGGGTAGAAGAGGGGAGAGGAGAGGAGAGAGGACCGACGACAGACAGACAGACAGACAGGGCGCAGCAGGGGCAGACACAGAGATGAGAGAGAGGCGAGCGAGAGAGAGAGGGAGAGAGAGGAGAGATGAGGAGGAGGAAGAGTAGAGAGAGAGAGAGGCGAGTGAGAGCGGGGACGGAAATCAATGTTGTAGGCAGAGAGAGGAAGGGACTTGATCTCACCTACAAGGGACTCAGAAAAACCGCCGAGTAACCCATTTCAATGCTCCCGAGCACCCATCGCCCCCTAGACGTCCAACTACAACGCGACCGCCTAATCCTGTTTTCAAAGGAAGTCAGAAGAGAGAGAGAGAGATGAGAGAGAGGAGAGAGGCGGACGAGAGGAAGAGATGCAATTTGAACCAGAAGGACGAAAAAAAAAAAGAAACGAAACAGAAGAAAAATGGCAGGAGAATGAGGAGAATGGTGGGGGAGATGAGAGGTGAAAACAGGAGGTGGAAGAGAGAAGGAGGAGGAGGAGGAGAAGGCAGAGGATAAGGAGGAAAAATAGGAAGAGAGAGAGGAACTAGAAGGAGGATGAGGAGGAGAAGGAGGAAGAGGAGGAGTAGAAGGCGGAGGAGGAGGAAAAAGGAAGAAGAAGAAAACGAGAGGGCAGAAGGCTGGCCTTTTAAATTTGTCAAGGGCTGATACTTTTAGCCAGGTCACACACGTGCTTACTGGCCTTGGCGTTCTCAGATGACACGTGAAGCACCAGGAGACAGGACTTACCAGCGTCTGACGTAGTGTTGCATCACCCCACTCTTCTCCTATGACTCGTATGTTGCAGGGTGTGTACAATTTTTTTCGCCTCCCGACACGATGACGAATAGCGTTCTTCCGTTTCCATTTCTCTCTTCTTTTTCACTGCTTGCCTGATGCCCCCCCCCCCCCCCCCCCGACCCTCCCCCCCTCCCCCTTCCCCTCCCCCCTTTTGTGTCTTTCTCTACTACCAGGTCTTCTCCACCGATGACGGATGTATTCTTGGTCCAGACCACATTTCTGAAATCTGCAGAAGTGCTCTAAATAAAAGAATACAACTATTTGTTATACTCCGAGAACCACCATTGTTATTACTTACCATATAGAACCATAGACCGCCTTCTTCTATCATATAGAGAGTTCAACAGTCTGGAATCCATTGTTTTCCTAGAAGAATCTAGAACCCATTGTCCTCACATAGAAGAATCTAGAATCCATTGTTTTTCCGAGAAGAATCTAGAACCCATTGTCCTCACATGGAAGAAACTAGAATCTGTTGTTCTCTCTCCCATAGACGAATCTAGATCCATTTGTTGTTTCATAGAAGAATCTAGAATCATTGTTCTCCATAGAAGAATCTATTGTTCTCTATTACAAGAATCTAGAATCCATTGACCCAAATTGAAGAATCTAGAATCTATTATTCTCTCATACAAGACACTCTAGAATCCATTGTCCCCTGTTTCTTGACCATCGTCCATCATGCTGCAGTAGGATACATTTACGGCTGTGTTACAACTGGTGTTACGTTATTCACACTCTCATCCTATAATTAATATGCTGCATTAGGATGCATTTACAACGGTGTAACGCTGCTGTTACGTCATTCACATTCTCCTTCTATAATCAATTTGCTGCAAGATTGTATATTCTCAACTTCCGGAGATGGTGTATTTGTATCTTCTCTCCCCTTTTTCGCTGCCCTCTTTGTTTAACTCCTGCTTTGTTACTCCTTTGTCTTCCTTCATCGTCGTCCCATTGTTCTGTTGAAAGGACGCATGCTTCATTATAATAGATCCACCTCTCTAAGCTCAGTGTTTCTATCTCACACACACACACACACACACACCACACACACACACACACACACACACACACACACACACACGTACACCACACACACACCACACACACACACACACACACACACACACCACACACACACAAAATCACACCACAAAATCACACACACACACACACAACACACACAAACACACACACAACACACACACACACACACACACACACACACACACACACACACACACCCACACGCACGCACACTATGACTACTACGCGGCATGGATGTCCTCTCACCTTGTGGACATCGGGGACTTCTAATTTCTCCACTACCTTCACTGACACCACCATCCCCCCACGCCCACCCCACCCCCACCGCCACCCCAACAGCCGTTTTCCTTACTATCGTCTATGGTTCCTCTGTCTGTATATCTTCTTGACCTTTCTTGAGTCTGGGAACTCCGGACATTCATTCCTCTTGTCGCAATTATAGCGTGTGTGTGTGTGTGTTGTGTGTGTGTGTGTGTGTGTGTGTGTGTGTGTGTTCATTTTTGTGTGTGTGTGTGTGTGCGTGTGTGCGTTCGTGCGTGCGTGCGTGCGTGCGTGCGTGCGTGCGTGCGTGCGTGTGTGTGTGTGTGGGTGTGTGGTGTGTGTGGTGTGTGTGTGTTGTTGTTGTTGTTGTTGCTTTTTCGTGCGTTGTTATCTGGCAAATGGGTTCAAATAATTTTCAGTGAAGAATGGGGACAGCTAGCGACCGTTTCAGAGGTTCAATTCTCACAGTCAAATCGATAGCTCACAGCATGAAAGCTACCATATAAACCAATTCAACAAACAAAAAGTGAAGGTTTTCCACGACAAAGGTCAATGAATGAGCCACAACGGCAAAGGAAACATTAACTACAGCGAAGAAAATGAGAAGAGGAAAATGATAAAGTCAGACTAATTATTTCAATTATTCAGATTGTAATAAACTGAATACGTTTCCTTCGGAAAAAAAATGACATTCACTCTTGCACTTTGCTCTTTGCCTCTTCTACAATGTCATACTTTAGAATTGTAAAGAATACTGCCTGGCAGCCGAGTGCCTTCGGTTTTGCTCAGTAGTGGAGTGCTGCGAATGTTGGATTGGAAAGAGGCACTACTGAACAAAAACCGAATGGGACTCGGCAACAGTGCAGTATCTCCTCCGTTGGGTTGCCTCTTGACGACTTGAACATTGGCTGCTCCCTGTGGATTTCCCGATGTGCCAAGACTGCTACGGGTCGGACCGGGCCTGTTGCCTTGGACGGTGTGGAGAGAGAGAGAGAGGGCGAGGTTCGGAGAGAGTGGCGTGGGTGGGGTGATTCTACTGAGGGTGGCACAGAAGATGGTACCAGCACACCAAAAAAGATGTTTGGAATAACTGCTGTTGTTGGTACTTTCAAGCTACGCCAGTGCCTGTTCTAATCCAACATTCGCAGGACTCCACCTACTGAGCCGCTTTATTGACGGGCAAACCACTACTCAGTCCCTCGCAGCCAGCATATGGGAGCGCCCTCGTCATGGATCAAGAGTTACCGTATTTGTTTATGGTTTTATTGTTTGCTGTTCCTTGCCTCATTTCGTATTTACTTACGGATTACTAGTTTGTTTTATTATTTTTTTTTTTCACCGTTCTCGAGGTCGGGGGCCCACATTCGAATCACCGCGTGTGTATACTTCAAACTTGACGATTGGACAGCCTGCTGTTGACCCTACCGCCAGCCAACCCTTGAACAGGAAGCAGACAGAAAGCCATTCAGATCAACAGGAGTGGCAAATGCCTTCCACCTGCGCAATGGAACTGTGACGACCAAAAGACACAGAGACCCCCCCCCCCCCCCCCCTTTGGACCTATGGTAAAGTTACATTCAGTCTGAATGTATTTTACATCTGGATGTTGTCTGGGTACCTTGGGCAGTTTCCGCTGGCACTGTCGTAGTCGGTAATATCATGAGGAGTAGATGTGGCCCGAGGGACTCCCTGGTGGCGAAGTGTGTGAGAGGTGAGGGGGTGTTAAAGAATGCTGAGGGCATGGGGGGGGGGGGGATTTGTTTTTTTATGTGGGCATGTTTTGGTACATTCTCTCCTGTTTATGTCTTTTTTTTTTTTTTTTTTGCCTAATTTCTTTTTAGGTTTTGTAGGCTTTTTTTTTTGTGGTACTGATATTCTTTCCATACTTTTCTATTTCTTTAGACTCTCATTCGGTGCTTTTTTTTCATCAATGTTTCGCTTTCCTGGTAGTACAGTCATTTTGTTCGGGGGAGAGGGGGTGGAGGAGAAGGAGAGGGAGAGGGGGCTGTAACTGTAGATGAAACAAATAAATCATAAGTTGCAGCTCAGTAAATAATCATAATGGAACATAATGAAATGATATTTGTAAGTAAGAGTAAAAGATCGGGTGAGTTGATGATTATGTTTATGGTAGAGTCGAAGGGGTTATTAGTCTATGTTCATGCTGTATAACTGCCAGACAGTAAGTGGATTTTTTTTTTTATTAAAGAAAAAAAAAGATCAGGAGTTTTATATGACCGCGTAATCTGTACACATCCCGAAATGCAAAGGTGTTCGTGTACTTACCATTCATCTAAAAAATCATCATATATTTTTGCTTAGATTAAGGCTTAAAAATGAGCCTTTCACCCAGAGAGAGAGAGCGAGTAGAGAGAGAAGAGAGAGGAGGAGAGAGAGAGAGAGAGAGAGCGAAGGGAGAGAGAGAGAGATAGAGGAGAGAGAGAGAGATAGACGTCTGACAGACTAGACAGACAGGCAGAAAGAGGAAGTTGAAAAGGAAAAACTACATATAGAGGCGGGGATGAGGGGATGAGAGAGGAGAGAGGGAGATAGGAAAGGGTGGATAGAGAGGTAGGATAGAAAGTTAGAAAGAAAACTTCATATAGAGAGAGAGATAGAGAGAGAGAGAGAGAGAGAGGAGAGAACGAAGGTTTCTGTAATGGCTAGCCCATGTCTGCTCTGTGCCTCTTGCAACAGGGTTAAGAAACTGTGGGAAAACAAAAACCACACAAGGGTTTATGGAATGAACAAAAGTGTGCTTGAGAAAATGTACATTCCAAAAAATAAAAGAATTTTCTCGCACATGTTACTCTATGTTTTGATCTGAAATTGGAATCTTTCGAATTGAATTTTTTTTTTTTAAATGAAAGAGGAAGGCGACACTCACATTCTGGATTCCGAGCACAACAAGCTTGATTTTGAGAGGAGAGAGAGAGAGGAGAGGAGAGAGGAGCATAGAGAGAGAGAGAGAGGTAGAGATAGGAGAGAGTCCCAGTGTTTAATATTCTCACCGCATGTGACCCATAAGAAGCAGAAGAATATCGAAAATTACTGAATCCTCCATATCTAATACTTTTTAAAACGGTGTTTCCTTCCTTCCCTTCTGCTTGCATATTAGAGAGCGAGAGGAGGACAGAGAAGATAGAGGAGAGAGAGAAAATAAGAGAGAGAGGTAGAGGAGAGGGGGGTAGAGAAATGTATTCATCTTCTATCTGTCAGGCAGGGCTAAACTACAGGCAATGCCATATACATTGCTGACACGTTGGACAGACTG
>JADBJO010030764.1:15000-17490 GCA_016801955.1 Conus betulinus | reverse complement strand
ATGGAGATATTTCTCTTTGATTTGGCTCGCGAACTAAAAATTTCTTTAACATATTGATTCTCGTATTTCCGAATTTGATGCGTGTGGTTTTTTTTTGATGTCTTTCATGTCCACGTTAAAAAACGGCCACGTTGGTTGTGTCTTTCATTGGTATTTTCCATGACGGAGGACCGGGTGAAAAAAAAGCCACCAAGTGCTTATTTCTTTTGGGTTTTTCCCCTATCATTACAAAATCTCCTCTTTGCTCTCGTCTTTCTCTCTTTCTCTGTCTGTCTCTGTCTGGCTGTCCTTCTCTGCTGTGTCACACTGCCCTCACCCGTTCGCTAGCTACGCTCTCAAAGATCTGCAAAATAATATGCTGTCTGTCTCGCCCATCTGTTGTCTGTCTGTCTCTCAATTCGGACTTACACAGTCTGTTCTCTCTCTGTCTCTGTCTGTCTGTCTGTCTGTCGTGTCTGTCTGTCTGTCAAACACACACACACACAACACACACACACCACACACACAACACACACACACACACACACGCACACACACAGATGGGCGGAAAAAGGGCGGACAACCTAATGGATAAAAGTTCAATCATCATAAAGTTTATTTGCACAAGTCTTCCCCAATCATTTTGCATTTAGAATGTTTTGAAAAGCGAAACAGGTTTTCATTTCTTTCTTTGTCTATTAATGTAACTATTCATTCACTTATTTGAGGTGGGTGGGTGGGTTCTTGGTTTGTTCTCTTGTTTGTTTGGCGATGCCTATTAATGTAGCCAATTCGAAGACATTATGCTGTCTACAGCAGTTTAGGTTGAAGAAATTGCGGTCTGTCATCTTTGAATGAAGAAAAAACGAACGAAAAAAAAAAAAAAAAAAAAGGAACAGACTTTTGTTTGTTTTATATCTGTATGACAGAACTGACATACACAATTACCATCGTTGAAAGCGTGCATCGAGGGGATGAAGAGAGTGAGAGAGAGAGAGAGAGAGAGAGAGAGTCGAGAGAGAGAGGGGGGGAGGGACGGAGGGAGGAGGGAGGAAGAGACAGTGAGAGAGAGAGGGAGGAGAGAGAGAGAGAGGGAGGGAGAGAGCGAGGGAGGAGGGAGAGGGAGAGAGGGAGAGAGAGAGGGAGGGAGGGAGGAGGGGAGAGAGAGAGAGAGAGGAGAGAGAGAGAGGAGAGGAAGGAAGGGAGAGAGAGGGGGAGAAAATGGAGGACGAGAGAGAGAGAGAGAGGGATGGAAAGAGAGAGGGAGAGAGAAAGCGGGAGGGAGTGAGAGAAAAGGGAAGAGAGAGGGAGAGAGAGAGAGAGCGAAAGAAAGTTAGGAGAGAGATAGTGAGAGAGGGAGAGAGAGAGAGAGGGAGAGAGAGAGAGAGAGAGAGAGGGGAGAGAGAGAGAGAGAGAGTGGAGAGAGACAGAGAGAGACACCGAGAGAGGCAGACAGACAGACAGACAGACAGACAGACAGACAGACAGAAGAGACAGACAGACAGACAAACAGACAGACAGACAGGCAAGTCCGTCGACACAACGTATAATACTAACAACCCCTGACTGAGGGTTTGGGCAAAAAAGTCTGAGGTTTATGGTCTGTGTTCTCCACGCCCTAACATCATTACAATGACACGATCCCTCACTCTGACACACCAACATTAACACACTGCAAACAGGACTAAACAATACCCACTGACCGTCTCCGACTGATGACGTGATATAGCGTTGCTCCACCAGAGATGATCAAGATGAACACGGGAGCTACGGGAATGACAATCACATCCCTCTTCTTCCATCCGCCCCCCCCCCCCCCCCCCCCCCCCCCCCCCCCGTAACCTCCCCCCAAACCTTCTCTGATGAGAAAGACCTTTGTAACAGTGATCTCTCTTCTCTCTCTCTCTCTCTCTCTCTCCTCATCTCTCTCTCTCTCTCTCTCTCTCTCTCTCTCACGCGCGAACACGTGTGTGTGTGTGTGTGGTGTTGTGTGTGTGGTGTGTGTGTGGTGTGTGGTGTGTGTGTGGTGTGTGTGTGCGCGCGCGTGCGTTGCGTGCGTGCGTGTCTCCGTGTGGTGTGTGTGTGTGTGTGTGTGTGTGTGTGGTGTGTGTGTGGTGTGCGCGCGTGGATGTTGTGTGAGCGTGTGTCTGTGCATGTGTGAAAGTGAGTGTGTAGGCCTATAAGTGCGCGCGCGCGCGCGCGTGTGTGGTCTGTATGTGTATGAGAGAGAGAGAGAGAGGGAGAGAGAGAGAGAGAGAGAGAGAGAGAGAGAGAGAGAAAGAAAGAGAGAGAGGAGACAGACAGACAGACAGACAGAGAGAAAGACAGACAGATAGACAGACAGAGACAGAGGACAGAGAGAAAGAGAGAGGGAATTGCAGAAGACTCTCTTGTCAGCAAACTGACCGTGGTTCCAGGGAAGTGGTAAGTAGCAGTTATTAGCAGCCTGAGATGAAACTGTCCGTCACAGATCATATGAACAGTTAGCAGTAAAACATCCGCCGGCTCTGC
>JADBJO010030764.1:0-10000 GCA_016801955.1 Conus betulinus | reverse complement strand
CCCCTTCCTCCACCCTCTCTCCTCCCATCACGATCCACAGCGACGGAAGCACTGCAAACACAGACCCACCCTTCCGCCCACCCCCCAGGCCAATACGCATCAGGTTTATCATCTTCTGACCGTCACGGTGTATCATAGGTCTCAGGCTGTCTCGGGTGATGTCCCCCCACCCTCCCACCCCCACCCCCCCTCCCCCTCCCTCAAGGCAGCCAGGTTCCAGTGTAGTGAGGAGGCCAGGTCCATGGGGGGGGGGGGGGGGGGGGGGGGGGGGAGGAAAGGGGGGAAGGGTGGTCCACTCCCAGGGCTGACCACGATGCCAGCTTCTGATAAGTCGACTCTGTCTGATTTTGACGGTCTCAAAAGCTGAACGATTCGTTGCACTCTCTCACTCCGTCCGTCTGTCCGTCTGTCTGTCTGTCTGTCTGTCTGTCTGTCTGTCTGTCTGTCTCTTTCTCTCTCTCTCTCTCTTTCTTCTCTCTCTCTCTCTCCTCTCTCTCTCTCTCTCTCTCTCTCTCTCGCTGTCTGTCTCTTTCTCCCGCTCTATGTTCCTCTCTCTGTCTCTCTGTCTCTCTCTGTCTGTCTCTCTCACGCTTTATATTTCCCCCTCTCTCTTTCTCTCTCACGCTTTATAGTCACCTCTCTCTCTCTCTCTCTCTCTATCTCTCTCTCTCTCTCATCTCTCTCACTCTTCTCTCTCACTACATGTCATGTGCACACGTATTCTCTCTCTCTCTCTCTCTGTCTCTCTCTCTCTATCTGTCTGTCTCGTCTCTCTCTGTCTCTGTCTGTCTGTCTGTCTGTCTCTCTGTCTCTGTCTCTTTCGCTCGCTCTTCTCCCCCCTCTCTTTGTAGTAAGGAGGCCAGGTCCGTGGTGGGTCCACTCCCAGGGCTGACCACCAGTCCAGCCGGCTGGAGGAGACCTTGACCACAGCAGAATGGAGTGGCCGGGAGCCCGGCAGTGTGGTGGGGATGGAGGGTGGGGGGTGGGGTGGGCGGGCGGTCCTCTATCTCTCAAACGGGCTCTCTCTCTCCCCTCTCTCCCCGCTCTCCTCTCTCATCTCTCGTCCTCTCCTCCTCGCTCCTCTTCATTCCCTTCTTCCTCTCTTCTCTCTCTCTCTCCCCTCTCTGTCTTTTTCTTTCCTGTCTCTGTCGCATCTCTAATCTCCTCTTCATCGTCTCGTTCTCCTCTCCTCTACTCGTCTCTCTGTCTTCTCCTCCCTCGCACCCCTCGGCTCCTCCGCTCTCGCCATGCGTGTCTCTCTGTCTTCCTCTCTCCGGTCTCACCACGTTCTCCTTCTCTCTCTCTCGCCTCTCTCCCCCTCTCTCCTCTCCTCTCTCTCTTTCCGTTCCTCTTTCCCCCTCTCTCTCCCTCCACCCCCTCTCACCCTCTCTGTCTTTTCCCCTTTCTTTTTTCCTGTCACCTCTGGCTTCTGTCTCTCTGGTCTCGCTCCTTCCTCTTCCTTCTCTCTCTTGCTCGAGCTATCTCTGTCTGGTCTGCTCCTGTCCTGTCTGTTCTGTCTGTCTGGTCAACACTGTCTTTCTCTCTCTCTCTGCGCATTCTCTCCTCTCTCTCTCTCTCATCTCACTCTCTCTCCTCTCTCTCTCTCTCCTCTCCATCTCTTCTCGTCTCCTCTCTCCTCTCAGATTCCTCGTGCTTGAGACTTTCAACTGGGTCCACACCGAGTCGCGAGAAGAAAAATAGAATATCCCCTTCTGTCTTTCTCTCTCCCTCTCGTCTTCTCTCTCGTTCTCATTTCCCTCGCTTTCTCCTATTTTCCAATCTTCCCTCTCCCTTTCTCTCTCCCTTTCCTCTTTCCATCCTTTTCTGTCGCTCCTCTCCTCCTCTCTTGTCATTTTCTTTCTTGTCCTGAGGTGTATGCCCCCCCCCCCCCCTCATCCCCCCCCTCCCCCCCCCCCCCCCCCCGCCCCCTCTAATCCATCCTTATCTGAGCGATTTTTTCGCAACTTCTTCTGTTGGTCTCCGTCCTCCCACTTTTTTTTGTAGCTGATCCCCCGTGCTTTTGCTTTCCTTCCTGCCTCCGCCCCTCGCCCTGGAGATTTTGTCAGCGTGCCCGACCTCTAATAATCTCTTCCCACTCCGACATCATCCGCCCGCTCCCCCTCAAACGTGGTGTCCCCCCGTCTTTCCCTATTGCACTTCTGTTGTCGTTCTTCAGCTGTGCTCCAGACAATCTCTTCACCCCAATCCAACCTTCTTCCACCAACACCGTGCTTATTATAGCGCCCGCCCCTCGCCCTCCACCTTTCCTGCAGCCCCACCCCTCCCTTCTCCTTCTTTCACATCCGCCCTCCCCGTTATTTTCTCGCTTTCCCCGCCATCCGTCTCTTTCAGCACTTCTCGCCAACCCCCCCCCCCCCCCCCCACTTGCTTTCCATCCACTCCTCCAACTTCTTTATTGATTAACTTTATGATTAATACAGTTGGAAGTAAAGTTGGTGGTGTCCGTGTTGTTGTTGTTGGTGTGTTGGTGGTGGTGGTGGTGGTGGTGGGGTGGTGGTGGGGGTGATGCTATGCATGCAATGAGATGATGTGAATGATGATTGTGTGTTGTGTGTGTGTGGGTGTGGGTGTGTGTGTGGTGTTTGTGTTGTTGTTTGTGTTTGTCGTGTGTGTCGGTGCGCGCGTGTGCCCGTAATGATATATAGAAATCACTACATCATGTTGTTCCCTTGTATCATATCATATCCCATCAAAACTTGTTTGCCGTTGCTCTATGTGTTTGGGGGTTTTTGGGGGGGGGTTTTGAACACTTTGTTAATATTGTGTGTTGTTGTTGTTGTTGTTGTAGTGTTGTTGTGGTGGTTGTTGTGGAGGATGATTGATGATAGGATGATGATGATGAGATGAGGATGGAGATATTTTTCGGTCTCCATCCTTTTCTTTCTTGCTAGTTCATCCGCTGTAAACATCGTTTGGGTTTGCTAACTATAATGTTAACCACAAGCAGTTTTGTACTGAACTTGTCGTATTTGGCCTGATGAGCCGGTTGGTGACCGTGTGGACAATGTTTGTTTGAAGGTGCAAATGCTTGCCTCCCTCCTTTGGACTCGCAACAAAATCAAAGAGGGCCGCTCTCCCGATCCGTTTCTTTTTCTTCTCTTCGTATTGCCCCGGGGCTTCCGGCCCACCCCCCCCCCCCCCCCCCCCCCGTCTCCCCCCCCCTGCCCCCACCCCTGCGCCCCCCTCCCCCCCCCCCCCCCCCTTTCCCACTGCTCATTCCATTCGTTTGTGGTTGGAGGCTGTCGTCGCTAAGTCCATTTCCCATCTTGTACGTAAGTTGGTGCCAGTGCGGGGTATTTGGATTATCTCCCCCTTGATTCCCATCCTCATCATTTCATAATCTGCGCAGGGTGCTGTTGTATTGGGTTATGTCTCCCTGATTCCATTCTACCTCATGTTATTCAATTGATAAATCCTGTATGTATTGAGTTCCCTCCCCTGATTTCGTATCCCCAGCATCATCGTTAGAAACTGTTACTGTCCGGCATGTATTGGGTTCCCGCCCAGCCCTGATATTTCCATTCCCATCTGTGTAATAAAACGTAAACAGTCCTTTATGTATCGAGTTCCCTCTCCCTGATTCCATCCCAGTCACTTTACAAACTGTGAAGTCCTGTCTGTAATCGAGTTCCCTCCCCTGATTCCACTCCCACTCTCTTAACAAACTGTGAAGTCCTGTAGTCATCGAGTTTTCTCCCCGATTCCCACTCCCCTTGATCCCCCTCCCATCACTTTACAAACTGTGAAGTCCTGTATGCATGGAGTTCCCTCCCCCCCCGATGTCCCTTCCCCATCACTTTATTTCCATTCAACTGATACGTCCTATGTCTTGGGTTCTTTCCCTTTCCCCTGATTTCATTCCTTCAACTTATACAACTGGTTAGTTTTGCGAGCACTATGCTGTCTTGAAGCTCATTTTCCTTGTTGCAATCAACGTTTTTCTGACATTGTTTTTTGTGTTTGTCGTTCTAGTTCGCCGCTCGCTCGATCGTTTTTACTATTATAGACAGTGCGTCTATAGTGTGCCACAATGCCACTTCACCCAACAGACCAAGCTCAATTCTTCTCTACAATGCAAGCTCTTGCTTGCGAGCACCGATGCCTACCTGGGTAGAAGCCCGATTTTTTTTTTTTTTTTTTAAAAGAGCTGCCTGCTAGCTCTAAACATCATTATTCCTTCTCGTGTTAGTCAGTCAGAATTCTTCTTCATTCAGTCTCGAATTGTGTGGTTTTTACTCGGTTATATTCAATTTGTCACTGAGGGTAATATCTGTATGCATACCCAACAAGAAAAAAAAGACCCCTGGTCTTCTTTTACTAAGACAACGACACTTGATCACGGGATTCCATGGTCGCGCGAGGATGATTGTGTGTGCGTTCGTTCACACACGGAACCTCGGTTTTACATGATCTCATTGGAGGGACTTTGTCACAAGGTACGGATGCAGAGCAAATGCTAAACTCCATGGAACATGGAGTGCCTCACCTTGTTAACAGAAACATCCCAGCGGGAGATCCGAACTGCCTCCGCGACACCCTTTCGGTGATCACCAGGATTACGAATCTGGGCGCTCCTGCGAGCTGAGCTATTCAGGCCCCCTCCCCGTCTCCCCTTCCCCCCCCGTCCCGACCCCACTCCATCACCCGCCCCTCCTTTTTTTTTTTTGTTTGTTTGTTTTGTTTTGCTGTTGGTTGTGTTGTTTGCAATTCGGATTGTGCCGTTTTTGCTATTTCATTTAAAACTCTTCACTAAGTTCAAGATTACACAAACGCTACTCTCGTGCTTTAGAATTTTCTCAAAAGTAAAACTTCCCCCACTCTCCCCCTTCCCCTCTGCGCTCTCTCCACAACTCCCCCCCCCCCCCCCCCCCCCTCTCTAATCCCCTTCTCCCATTCATCCCCCCTCTATATCGTCTTCTACCCCTACCCCCCCCTCCCTCTTCTATATCCCCCTCTCTCTCTCTCTCCATCTCTCTACCCCCCTTCTCTTTCTTCACACCTTCTCTCTCTTCTCTCTCTCTCCTCTCCCTCTCTCTCTCTCCTACTCCTCCCCCCTCTCTCTATGATACCCGCTCTCTCTTCTGCGCTTTAATCCATTTTTCTCATATCCCCCTGGTCCCCCCCCCTTTTCAATCCCCCCTCTATCTATCCCCATATCCCTCCCCCATATACCTACCCCCCCCCTCTCCCTCTCTCTATCTCCCCTCATCTCATCTCTGGGTTATCTAATTATAATCAAGCTCCATCTCTGGTGATCTAATAATAAAAGCTCAGCTCATCTCTGGTTACCTATTCTAACTAGCTCATCTCCCCCTCTGGTTATCTATTACAAACGAGCTCATCTCTGGTTTACCTACCTAGAAACAATCTCATCTGTGGGGTTATCCCCATTCGAAAACAAGCCCATCCCCTGGGTTATCTAATATTAAACAAGCTCATCTCTCTTCTCCTGTTATCTAATTAGAAACAAGCCTCATCTCTTGGTTATCTAATTTAAACAAGCTCAGCTCATGTGTTATTCTAATTTTATAAACATGCTGAGCACGCTCATTCTCTGGGTTATCTTACTATGATAAAACAAGCTTATCTCTGGGTTATCTAATTATAAACAAGCTCATCGCTGGTTACTGGTTTAAATCGTTACCCCCCTTGCAGAAGACCCAGGTTCTAATTCACGGTCCGATCGATAACTTATCACGTGAGGCCTGATTGACAAACTCTAACCGGGGATCCCATCCACCATAAGTCCATCCAGATTGGCTTAGCTTAGCGCTTACACCTTAGGCCTAATACCACCCATCCGGTTCTAACACTTCAACCACCTCCATCCCTCTCCTCCTCTCCTTCCGCCTCCCCGCCCCTCACTCTCCTCTCCTCCCTCCCACCCTCATCGCCAATCCTCCTCCTCGCCTCTTACGCCGGGCCGACAAGGACACGACCCATTAATTGTCCATTTATGTCTCTTCCTGACGGCCATTGGGATCGGGTCCCTCATCTTTTGAGCGTTTCGGTTTACCAGAAAGCACGGACCCTTGAGATGCGTGGCCAATGTGACTTCCCCCAAAGGCAGCCACAAGCATCACGTTCTTTGAGGACGTCCTTCATGTCCCTGACCCATTCCACTCCGGTCCGGCCGCCTCCCTGAGACATCCACAGAAAAGCGAACAGCTATCTTCGAAAACCCGAGTGTCTCCCCTTCCACTCCCCAACCGCCCCCCACCACCCCACCAACCCCCCCAAAGCACTGCGAATTTAGGACGGTTGAAAAAGCGCGAATTATTCACACGAATGTTCATAGCAGAAAAAAACACACACAAGCAGGCAGCATTCAACCCTCAAACGGCGCGCACATAGGCTCCTGGAGTACAAGGCAGGCGTTTGATTCTGAATCTAATCTTCCGTCAAGCGATAATGGCTACTCTGTTCAAGGGTAATACTTTTTACCTGATATTCCCCCTTCGAGTCAAAATGGCAATCACAGTACAAGGCATACTTTTAAATAAGTAGCTGAATATCCCTCCAGACCAAATGGCTCAGCAGTACAAGGCAGATGTCTCGCAGATGTTTTCGTCTAATGGCTTCACTGCCCCCCCTAACAAGGGACAGATGTTTTCGTCTGTACATCTCCCCCCCCCCCCCCCCCCCCATCTCCTCCCCCCCCGCTCCCCCCTCTCCCCCCCCCCCCCCCCCCCCACCCCCCCCCCCCCCCCTCCCTCTCACCCCCCATCTCCCCCCCCCCCCCCTTCACCCCCGCCTCCCCCCCCCCCCCCCACCCCCCCCCCTCCCCCCCCCCCCCCCCCCCCCCTCCCCTCCCTTGAAGTGAAATCTAATCACATGGATCGAGATTTTCAATATGGGTCTAAGCTAACAGAGGACACTGTTAAAATCCATATAATCTTATGTATATTATTAAACTCCTTTTTAACGACAAAATTACTCATCAATGTGAATTTGTGAATAAATCATGGTAAAGCGCTTGGTTAGCAGTCTGAAACTGTGAGCTCCAATCCCCGTTTGCAAACCCACCATAAATGAACAAGATGCAAGCATTATAAAAACGTACTCCCCTAGTTTATCCCTGAATACGCGTGAGATATTCTATAAAGAGGAAAAACCGTCCTTGGGCTGGGTAACCGTTAGTAATGCTATTCTGGTAACATCGGCCATCGTCTGTGACCTATAATGAACATACTTACAAATTTTCAGAAAGATCGGCCAAGTGCTTTCTGAGATTTTTCCATAAAGAAGAAACCATTATGGGCCGTTAGTAACGGCTATAAACGGTAACTTAAACATTAGGCATCATCCGGGCCATAATGAACATACCTACAAATTTTCAGAAATATCGGCCACGTACTTTCTGAGATATTCCATAAAGAAGAAAAAAAACCCGTTACAGGTTGTTACAGCCGTTAGTAACTGCTATAACGGTACACTAAAACATCGGGCATCATCCGTGACCCATAATGAACATAACCTGCTAATTTTTTTCACAAAGATCGCCAAGTACTTTCTGATATATTTTCTGAGATATCCATGGAGAAGAAAAAGCGTTACAGGCCGTTACAGCCGCTAGTAACATTATAACGTAAACTAAAACATCGGGCATTATTCGTGACCCATAATGAAACATACCTAAAATTTTCAGAAAGATCGGCCCAGTAGTTTTGTCTGGAGCGAGTGGAACACATTTTGACCACGGACACACAGACAGACAGACAGACAGACAACCCCACACAGACACACAGCATTTCTTCGTTCCCATTCTAAAGTACTCCCTGTTCTTTAAAAACGGGGGGTACCGGTAAAAAAACAAAACCAAAAAGAAAACACAAAAACAAACAACAACAACAAAAAGCTGCGACCATCGTCGTCATCTATGTGTGTGTTCTGGTGGTCTTAGTTTGTGCCAGAGAGGCTACAAACCCCTCTCCCCCCCCCCCCCCCCCCCCCCCCCCCGACACCCCCCACACACACACACACACACACACACACACACACACCACACCCCACACACACACCACACCACACACACAACACACCCCCACACACCACACTCCCCTCCTCCCCATTTCTTAGCTGTCCTCCCTGGTCTGCTTCATACAGATTCACCTTGGGAATTTATCATTTTTTTTACTATCATTGTAATCATTATTATTAGGATTCCCCCTCTGGGGGAATACGATCTTATTGTAAAATTATTTTTTTCTTTTTTTTTCTTTTTCTTATCCTTGTTCATTTCATCGTCGTTGAAAGTTTCAGAAAAAGTTGCAGGGCATGTGGGCATGTGGAAATGGCAATTTTTAAAATGAATTGACTGTTTTTTGGCCGACCGAGATATGGCCCCAAAACGGCCAAATTTGAAACTTGAATAACTCCAAAACGTTGGACAGATCGTAATGATATTCAGAACACTTACATAACACTATATTTACAACAAGTACGTTATAATAACGAACCGGAAGTGCAAACCGGAAGTGCCTGACAGTGTCCACTGGTCAATTTCAGTGTTTCACGTAATAGCAAAAAACTGGAAATGAAGTTCACAAAAACTAATCTACGAAAATGTTCCTGTACTATGGCCCAGTGCAGAAAGGAGTTTGGTATTGATATCTAAAGTTTTGGTTTGGCAGTTATTTTAAATTTATGCCAAATTTAGATACGCTCTAAAAGGCGAAATTTGAATATTTAATAGCTCAAAGACAAACAAAGTAACCGAAAACCAAATTTTGGTTGCTTATGCAGGTTTGATATGATAATTAAAAAATCTATGTTGCAAAACACTTCGACAGTTAAAAACCGTTAAAAATTATTTAAAAACGTAAAAACCGTTTATTTTTTCATTTTGAAGCTATCTCAACCAAAATTGGTTGGATGATGTATGTAATTTGATATGCTGATTAAGAGTATCTATGTTACAAACACTTCGACAGTAAAAAAAAAAAAAAAAACCGTTAAACACCGTTACTTTTTCAATATGCATCAATCTTAAAAAAAATTGCTGATTAGATGTTACTTGAACGCTGAACATGAATATTTAAGTTTACGAGAGCAATTTTGATATATCCATCTAAAAAAACCGTTAAAAAAACCGTTATTTTGCAAAATAAGGAATCAATTGTGACCAAAATGGGTTGGCTAGATGTAACTTTGAGCGCGATCCCTGAAATGAAAACAACATTAGTTTTCATACAGTAAACTTCACATTTGAACAGTTAGAAAACCGTTATTTGGTAATCATGCATCAACGTTACCAGTAATGGTGGAAAGATGTAATTTTTTCAACATTGAACATAGATAGGCAAGTTTCCATAGTGATTTGAGGGGGGAATTCCCATGTTTTGCTCTAAGGCAAAAGATAAGGCCCTCCTGGGGGAAGGACGCTATGTTATTGTAAAATTTTTTCTTTTGTGTTTTCTTTCTCTTACCCCTTTTTCATCCAATCGGTTGAAATTTTCGGGAAAGTTGCAGGGCATTGTGGGCATGTGCAAAATGACAATTTTTAAAATGAATTGGCCGTTTGAAACCTTGATGGCCGAGATTATGCCAACAAACGGCCAAAACAGGCATTATATTTGAAACTTGAAATAACTCCGAAACGACGGTTGGACGAGACCGGAATGATATTCAGAACACTTACATAACGCATTATTCATGGCACATTAAAAGGGGGATATCCTCCCACGTTTGCTCTAAGGCAAACATAAGCCCTCAACTTATTATTATTAATATTTCCATGATTAATTTACCATCATTATATGAATAAATATATCTATGCGCATCATCCTCGGCTAGTGACCAAGCCAAAAGCGCTTCACAAGCCATCGACTCGTTTACATAAGGGAGGGGCTGCCATACTTGGTAGTGCCGAACTGAAAAGAGCTGCCCACCGCCGTAACTCTATCATTCAGTCGTATTTCCCGTGTCCTCCGTCAAAATGCATTCAGTATCGTTCTCTGCTTTCCTTTCCGAAGTTGGT
>JADBJO010030763.1:0-17490 GCA_016801955.1 Conus betulinus | reverse complement strand
TTCGTTGTTGTTTTTTTTCTTCAGGGCTTTCAGTTTTCCGTAAAATCACAGATCTTAGCAAAAAGGAAAAAAAAGAGAATAGGCAAGGAAAAAGACTATCTGAGTTGAAAAAGAAAAAAAGGAAAGAAATGGGAGAGAACACAAAAAAAGTAGCACTGGAATCCATGGAGTGCTGGTGCTACCAACCGACGCTGGCATCACAAAATCTCATGTAAAGTTCCTTGCAAGATTAAGAAGTCACCATTTTGTCTACTCCATTGAAGGCATATGAAATGTCTTTAGGTCAGTGATCCGCTGTAAACGTGAAAGGGATCGACAAGAGCCGTGCAGCCCCATGTTATGCCCTCTGTCAGTTTCGGAGATGTTCTAAGTGCCTCAGTTAGCAGCCTGAAGGAGCAACTCAATAAGATGTTTGCATATAAAGTATGTAGATGGTAATGACTAGTTGAAAAAAAAAGGGGCACCCATTCATTATATCAGGAAAAAAAAAAAGGCAAAGGAAAATTCAAAGAATTCTGTGTATTGTCATCTGTAGGCTGTCATCCGTGTGTTGTCATCTGTCAGCTAAAATGTGTGTATTGTCATCTGTAGGCTGTCCTCGGTGCGTTGTCATCTGTCAGCTGAAATTTTGTGTATTGTCATCTGTGTGTTGCCATCTGTCAGCAAAAATGTGTGTATCGTCATCTGTAGACTGTCATCTGTGTGTTGTCATCTGTCAGCCAAATGTGTGTATTGTCATCTGTAGGCTGTCAGCTAAAATGTGTGTATTGTCATCTGTAGACTATCATATGTGTGTTGTCATCTGTCAGCTGAAATTTGTGTATTGTCATCTGTAGGTTGTGATAAAGTGTGATGTCATCTGTCACCTGAAATTTGTGTATTGTCATCTGTAGGCTGTGATATGTGTGATGTCATCTGTCAGCTGAAATTTGTGTGTTTGTCATCTGTAGGCTGTGATATGTGTGATGTCATCTGTCACCTGAAATTTGTGTATTGTCATCTGTAGGCTGTGATATGTGTGATGTCATCTGTCAGCTGAAATTTTGTGTATTATAATCTGTGCTGTTGTCCAGTTATTGTCATCTGGACTGTAAGTTGCCATTTGTGTATTATCATCTGTGCTTTCATTTGCCTACTGTCATCTGTGTGCTGTAATCTGAAGGCTGTCATCTGTATTGTATCTGTGTGCTTTTATCTGTATATTTGTCATCTGCAGATGATCTTTTTGTGTATTGTCATCTGTATGCTGTCATCTGTGTATTGTTATCTGTAGTCTGTCTTCTATGTATTGTTATCTGTAGGATGTCATCTGTGGAGTGTTATCTGTGAATTGCCATCTGTAGTGTCATCTGTGTATTGTCCTCTGGAGGCTGTCATCTGTGTATTGGCATCTGCATGCTGTCAACTGTGTATTGTCATCTGCATGCTGCCAGCTGTGTATTGTCATCTGCATGCTGCCAACTGTGTATTGTCATCTGCATGTTGTCATCTGTGTATTGTCATCTGCATGCTGTCATCTGTATTGCCATCTGCATGCTTTCATGTGCGTATTGTCATCTGCATACTGTCATCTGTGTATTGTCATCTGCATGCTGCCAACTGTATATTGTCATCTGCATGTTGTCATCTGTGTATTGCCATCTGCATGCTGTCATGTGCATATTGTCATCTGCTTGCTGTCATGTGTGTATTGTCATCTGCATGTTGTCATCTGTGTATTGCCATCTGCATGCTGTCATGTGCATATTGTCATCTGCTTGCTGTCATGTGTGTATTGTCATCTGTGTATTGTCATCTGCATGTTGTCATCTGTGTATTGTCATCTGCATGCTGCCAACTGTGTGTTGTCATCTGCATGCTGTCAACTGTGTATTGTCATCTGCATGCTGTCATCTGTGTATTGTTATCTGCATGTTGTCATCTGTGTATTGTCATCTGCATGCTGTCATGTGCGTATTGTCATCTGCTTGCTGTCATGTGTGTATTGCCATCTGCATGCTGCCAACTGTGTATTGTCATCTGCATGCTGTCATCTGTGTATTGTCATCTGCATGCTGCCAACTGTGTATTGTCATCTGCATACTGCCAACGGTGTATTGTTATCTGCATGTTGTCATCTGTGTATTGCCATCTGCATGCTGTCATGTGCGTATGTCATCTGCATGCTGCCAACTGTGTATTGTCACCTGCATACTGCCAACTGTGTATTGTCTTCTGTATGTTGTCATCTGCATGCTGTCATCTGTGTATTGTCATCTGCATGCTGTCATCTGTGTATTGTCATCTGCATATTGTCATCTGTGTATTGTCATCTGCATGCTGTCATGTGCGTATTGTCATCTGCTTGCTGTCATGTGTGTATTGTCATCTGTGTATTGTCATCTGCATGCTGCCAACTGTGTGTTGTCATCTGCATGCTGTCAACTGTGTATTGTCATCTGCATGCTGTCATCTGTGTATGTGTTATCTGCATGTTGTCATCTGTGTATTGTCATCTGCATGCTGTCATGTGCGTATTGTCATCTGCTTGCTGTCATGTGTGTATTGCCATCTGCATGCTGCCAACTGTGTATTGTCATCTGCATGCTGTCATCTGTGTATTGTCATCTGCATGCTGCCAACTGTGTATTGTCATCTGCATACTGCCAACGGTGTATTGTTATCTGCATGTTGTCATCTGTGTATTGCCATCTGCATGCTGTCATGTGCGTATTGTCATCTGCATGCTGCCAACTGTGTATTGTCACCTGCATACTGCCAACTGTGTATTGTCTTCTGTATGTTGTCATCTGTTTATAGTCATCTGCATGCTGTCATCTGTGTATTGTCATCTGCATGAAGTCATCTGTGTATGTCATCTGCATATTGTCATCTGTGTATTGTCATCTGCATGCTGTCATGTGCGTATTGTCATCTGCTTGCTGTCATGTGTGTATTGTCATCTGCATGTTGTCATCTGTGTATTGTCATCTGCATGCTGTCATGTGCGTATTGTCATCTGCATGCTGTCATCTGTGTATTGTCATCTGCATGCTGTCATCTGTGTATTGTCATCTGCATGCTGTCATCTGTGTATTGTCATCTGCATGCTGTCATCTGTGTATTGTCATCTGCATGCTTCATGTGCGTATTGTCATCTGCATGCTGTCATCTGTGTGTTTTGTCATCTGCATGCTGCCATCTGTGTATTGTCATCTGCATGCTGCCATCTGTGTATTGTCATCCGCATGCTGTCATGTGCGTATTGTCATCTGCATGCTGTCATCTGTGTGTTGCCATCTGCATGCTGCCATCTGTGTATTGTCATCTGCATGCTGCCATCTGTGTATTGTCATCTGCATGCTGTCATCTGTGTATTGTCATGTGTATTGTCATCTGCATGCTGCCAACTGCGTATTGTCATCTGCATGCTGTCAACTATGTGCTGGGATCTGCCCTCAGGGCCAAGGAGAAGGAGACAGAGCTACGGAAGACGGAGCAGGAGTATGCCAATTTCTTCCACACCGTCTGCACGTTGGTGACTGACCATAAGGCTCATGTTCAGGTTGGTCATCGCAGTAGTGAGGATGGATGGGTGATTCTGTAGATTTTGTTTCATGCTGTCATAAGATTGAAACAAGGTGTATGAAAGATCTTTTATCGAATATATTACATAATGTAATGTGTGATGTGATGTTGCATCAGATGTTATTTTACATTGCAGCAGGATGTTATTACAATATGATGATGCAGCAGATGAGTATGATGCTGCAGCAGATGTGTATAATGTGAACCAGCACCAAATATGTGTGATGATGGTTGATTTGATGGTTGATGTAGAAAGCTGGTGTGATGTTGCAGCAGGTGTCATGGTTGGTGTAAAAAAACTGATGTGTTGTTGCAGAAGATGTTGTACATGATGTAATGTTGCAATTAATGGTTGATGTTGTGGTTGATACAATGTTTGATGTGATGTTGCAGCAGCAGAGATGATGGCTGATGTTGTGGTGTGTGATGGTGCTGCATAGATGATGGCTGATGTGGTGGTTGATGTGATGATGCTGCATGATGATGGTGATGTGGTGGTGATGTGATGGTGCTGCATAGATGATGATGATTGTGTGGTGGTTGATGTGTTGTTGCAGCAACAGCTGCTGGTGATGGAGAAGGACGTGAGTCAGGCGTTGACCAGGAGCAGGAACGGTGCCAAAGGATGGACCGCTGCAGTCGGCACATCAGGGAACAACAGTGAAGACACTTCATTTTTCAGCCTTGCTTTTTTTTTTTTCCCCTCCGGGACTGTCCGCCATGAAAAACATGGCACAAAGAAAGAAGCCGAAGGAATGTTGGTCTCATGCATGAGACTTCATCCATCTGACATTACACCAAGGGAGAGAAAAAAGGGAAGGAGAGGAAAAGGAGTCCCTTAGCTTTGTGTACAGTTACTGTGACATTACTGCATAGGGGGGGGGGGGGGGGGGGGGGGGGGGGGGGGGGGGGATCTTTCAGCATGAGTACAGATATTGATTGTTTTAAGTAATTTGAAGAAAAACGACGGTTAACAAGGACAAACAAATTACAAGACAAAACATGACGTGTTTCAGCCTCTTAGGTCTTCTTCAGGCAAGATAAACAACGTTCAGGACCATGAAAACAAAGAAAGAGCGACCACTTATCTTCTTGAATTTAATTGGAGAAGACCAAAGTCGTGTTTTGGTCTTGTAATTTGTTTGTCCATGTTAAACCAGCAGGGTTACTCAACATTACTTTAAAAGAGTTTGTTTCAATTTCCGCCTGCCGTTGCCTCACTTTCAAACTACAGATTCTGAATTCAGCCAGCGTGCATGGAACTGGAACCAGCTTTCAGAGGTGCATATCCTTGAAGCCTGGAGAAACATTAAGCTTTTTTTTTTTTTTTTTTTTTCAGTTTATAACGAATATTTAGCTTGAAGAGGTGAAAAAAGCACTGTGGCTCACACACACACACACACACACACACACACACACACACACACACACACACACACACACACACACACACACACACACACATACTTGAGCATGCATATGAACGCACATGCGCAGACCACCCATTCTGCAAGCCATCGTTGTGTTGCGACACCACTGAGCCAACAGAGATTTGCAGAATGTTGTGATCTGATGGTGCCTAGTGTCTGAACAGACAAGGAAACAAGGAATAGTGTGGGAGAGCGGGTACAGCTTTTACTTGTATTGGGAATTATTTATGTGAGTTCATAGGATATGCGTGTTTTTTGTTGTTGTTTTTTTTTTTTTTTTTGGTTTGTGTTTTATTCATTCTGTATGAATGTGTGTGTATGAAGGTGTGGACAAGAAGATGTGACAGGTGTTCTCGTAAGCGTTAGCCTGTCCTGCTCTGACAGTTCTCATCAGCCTGTTCATCGTCATCATCATCATCAACATCATCATCATGTACTGCCCTGATGTACTGCCCTGGCAGTTAATCATCATCATCATCATTAATTAACATGTACAGATACTTTCTCATCATCATCACATCATTAAAGAACTGTGTATATAAATATGATATTGAAAAAAATAAAATTCAGTTTATTGAGTTCTCATCCATCAGCAGCCTTTCTCTCTCTCCCTGTCTCTCTCTCTGTCTGTCTGTCTCTCTCTGTATGTGCGCATGTTAATCATGTCTGTGCTGTGTTGCAGGAATTGTTCCTTGTGCTACCTTTCTTTCTTCTGCCTCTCTTTCCTTTACTGATTCTGTTTCTATTTCTTTCATGTTGTGAAACTGGAATGGGGTGTGTGTGTGAGATTCTTATCAAGTTTATGTGTTCCTGTTGCTTTGATTTATCATGTAATTATTAAATGTTCATTGTAATGTGCAGACATTATGTTGGTTTTTTTTGTAACAGTTTACTTGTGTCTTTTTTCCTCTCTTGGTTGAGGACAAAAAAATGCCAAAACCTTTCGTTTTGTGCTTTTCTTTTCTGTCATATAAAGAAAAAGGAAGTTCTTTGTTTCTATCTCTCCCTGTGTCTGAACTTGCCACTTCCTTCTCCCTTCCCCTCTGCCCCCACCCCACCCCCACCCCCTTCCCCTTTTTTCCCTTCTGTCCTCTGTTCCCTTCCATATCCTTGTGACAGGGTTGTTCCTCTGTCATCTTCACGAGTTACATCTCCAAAGGCAGTCCCATGTCCTCTTTCTGTGTCATTGAGTAAAGCTGTTCATGTTCCCAGTGCAGCTGGGGTGATGACTAGCAATAACCGCCGTAAACTGATTTGTTGACGCTGTAACACGTGCATGCTTGCCTTGAGTTGTAATTTCCTTGCAGAAGGCATGGTGATTTAGGTGCTCAGTTGTTGTGTGGGTGTAATCGTGGCATTGACTGTGCTTCCATTTCTTTCTGTTTAGATGAGAACTTTGCGCAGCAGCTTTTGGAGTTTGATTCAGCCAGGCAATAAATGTACAGTAGAATGCAATCTGATCCCACCTTATTATTTTTTTTCACTCTTCTCTGTATCTCTCTTTCATTCTCTCACTTTTTCTGTCTGTCTCGTTCTCTGAGTGAAGCCCTCTCTCTCTCTCTCACTCTCTCTCTCTCTCTCTCTCTCTCTCTAATGATGTCTTCTTTCTGTCTTATGCTCACGTTCTCTATCTCTTCCCTCTCCACCCCCCTCCCCTTTAATGACTCGGTGATCTGGTCTCTCTCCCTCTCCCACCATTTGGGTCACCAGGACATGGACCAGCACATCTAGGTCATTTTAAACCTTTAAGCATTGGGGTCACCGCGACCCATTCTGCACTGAACGATGAAAAAAGCACTTTGAAGAAAAATAACTGTGCCACTGAACGAAAGAGACAAATAAATTACAAGATAAAACACAATGCGTTTCAACCTCTCTGGTCTTCTTCAGGCAAGATAAATGACATTCAAGACAATGATAACAAAGAACAGTCACATATCTCCTCAAATTGGGCCCCCAGTTTGAGGAGATAAGTGATTACTCGTTTTCCGTCCGAACATGCAGTCAAACTATAATAATAAAAGATTTTGTAGCTTAGCTTCAATGTGAGGAGATGTGATTGTTCATACTTCGAATATGCAGTCGAACTATATTAATAAAGGTTATGCAGCTTAGCTCATTACACACTGGTAAAATTTTCATTTGTCCCCCCATCCACAAGGAAACAAACAAACTCTCCTCGTCAACCAACTCCTATACAGTGGACTGTTTTCAAAGTGAGACACAACCCGTTTTTCTCTTTTTTTTTTTTCTGGCTCTGTAACCATCTTTCAAGCACCCTGCTCACAACCGAAGGCACTCTAGTCAAAGTGAATATTTCACAATATAAACAAAAGCATGTACATCTTTTGCACACAAGATAAGATACTTCCTGTTCTAGCAAAACAGAAAAAAAATTCACTTCTTCTTTCTGTTCAGAAAGATCCACAGTTTCACTTCACACAACTGGGTTTTTTTTTTTTTTTTTTTTTCTTTTTTACTTTGTTGGAAGTTGGTGGTTGTGTCCACGCATTAAACTGCTCGCTGTACATGGTCCCTCAAGAGCAGCAGGTGAAAGGTCAGCTACACCCAGCAAACAGCAGCGGCCACACACAGTCACATCTGTTTACGCATACGTATTTTGTACATATGTTTGGTGAACATAGAATGAATATGACGAACCAGAAAAAATATGTTGTAAAACTCTCAAGACAAAGTTCTTGACCGATTGTGGCACTTGTGGGTATATAACCATTGTGTTGAGGGCTACAACCAAAGAGTAACAACTCGCGTCTGGATGACATTGGAACAATAGGAAGGACCTCCTGCTTTTACAAAAATTAACAAGGTTGGTAGATGTGTGTACACGTTGTTAGGAAGATACGCTCATTTCAATGAGAAATACACCAATGGCCGTTTTAGGGTAAACAGTTTTGCACAGTGCTCTGCGGGACATGTCGCTGAAAGATTTTCGCCACCACCTATGGCAGTGACTGCCACTCTATCCCTTGACAGCATCTGGAGGAAAACCCCAACTTTGCCATAAAAACACAACAGGTCTGCAAAACTAAGCAGCCTGGCTGTAGAAGAACTAACTTTTGTATCATGTTTGGAGTAGAGGAGGTTGAATCTGTTCTCAGTTTTTTAAACTTGTGATATTTTGACAAAATTATTATAATAATGAAAGGCCAAACAAATCTTAAATAAATGTTTGCGAACTGCCCAGAGAAACATGGACAAACGAGTCACAAGACAAAACACAACGTGTTTCGACCTCTTAGGTCTTCTTCAGGTAAGACACAAATGAACAGAACAACGAAAATTCACTTAGCTTTGATCACTTCAGAGTTCAACGCAAGGAAGAAGGCATTTTCAATGTTTGACAGATTGAGCCACACCCGTTTTCCTGCCTAGCTGTTTTGGATTGCCTCCCAAATCATAGTGGTATGTTCTACACAACCAGAGATGCCTCTCTTCTGGACTGACAAATCCAAGTACTCATTTAGTCAGAGATTTTCCTCCCTCGAGATTCAGAAGTGATAACAGTCTAAACTGGTTGATATTTCTCAATTGCTGTCATTGGTCTATGATGATTTTTTCATTTTATGTTTCATTACTCATAGAGCGTTGTGCATATCCGGTCGTTATTAGGATGGCACCGATGGATTCATCATTCTCTCCCCCTCTTTCGGTGGATCCTGGCAGCATCTTTCGTTTTTTCGTACGTTTTTTTTTTTTTTTTTAATAAGGTGGGGAGCCAGCCCACAGAGCCCATAAGTCTAATTTAAGGGGGCCGGGACGCATCCAGGTCATGACCCCCAGATCCTCTTCTACAGCTAACTTTTTTTGTTCTTTTTTTTTCCTGGCGCTGCCGGGATTCGAGCCAGCAACTTTTGGATGGGTGGGCGTCTTTAGACGGATGTCTTACCCCACTGCTTACAGAACACCTGTAATAAATTGGGAAATTTACTTGAACTATACGATGTTTGAGGTCTTGTAGTAGGAAGTCCTGTTCATCGATCCGTGTGGGTTATACGGCTAGTATACTAAAAACATTGCATGCGTGGCTTATTGGCAAGACGGATTGTACTGGTTGGGTTTCTTCCTCCAGCAAGCATCCAGCCTACTCTTGAAAACTTCCACAGAAGGTGCCAGGACCACTTCGTCTGGGAGACTGTTCCACGTTTTGGTGATTCTTTCACTGAAGAAGTGTTTCCTGGTATCGCAGTGGGTGTGATGCGGGACCAGTTTCTATTGAGCCTTTTGAAGTCCACTTGTTCCTCTTCGACCACATCCCGCTTATCTGTTTCCCTTGGAAATAAAGATCATCATCATCATCATCATCATCATCATCATCATCATCATCATCATATCTCTCTCTTTAATCTTTCACTCGAGAAAGTCGGGGTTGGTTGCTCCATCTAGCCCCAGTCTGACTGTATTGAAATAAGTTTGAATATCGTCTTTGATATATAGGCAATAAACAAGTAGGGTAAGTCTTGCTACCATAAGAAAACCTAACATAGAGTAACGTTTATTCAAGACTGGCACAGCCTTTTAAACTTGAATAAAGTCAGACGAATACAAAGACGAACAATCTAATAGTGGGGGAAAAAAACAAGCGCAGAGCTTTATCTTGAGGGATATCGACCGAAACAATAACAATGCTTCTCAAGCACCGCTGGCGACACCAAAACATTACGATCCTATGTTTAAAGGTACAGTGACACAGACACTCAGCTATCCAACATTGGGGACAATATTAGATGCGCTATTGCTACATTTCTAGGCAGGAATTGATATGTCCACTTTCATTTGCTTTCGATTTACCACGTGGCATTGTGTGTCCGTGCGCGTGCGTGCCATTTTCCCGGCAAATCCTGGCAAACCAGGATCCTTGAATTAAGTTTAAGCTAGTTAAGGGCCCACTACGTAAGTTTAATTTCCCATTGAAAAAAAACAAAAAAATAGCCGTTACCCAATCAAATGTGAACGCTGAGTTCGGTCAGATATATGCCAGCCTATGTGTTTGTTTTGGCTTGTAGAACGTTTGGTTCAGGTCCGTTTCGGTTGAACTGCCAACCACTGGTAGGCTGCCACAGTGCTAGGAGTGACTGCATAACAGTCGAAGCCATAAAGTTTGGAACGTTCGTCTTTTACAAAATTAAAAACAAGTTTTTAAAAGAATTATTAGAAAATCCGCAGGGACAAACAAATTTCAAGACAAAACATGACGCGCGTTTTGAACTCTTGGGACTAATTCAGGCAAGTGAACAACATTCAGGACAATGAAGACGAAGAACAAGCAATCACGTATCATCTCAAATTTGGTGCAAGATCGGCATTGAATGAAAGATTTTTTAAAAAATTGTTCAGCTTCCGCTGACAGTCACCTTTTTTGAAACCAAAAATTAAAACTTCAAGCGAAGTTTGATGCAAGTTCGCATGGTCTTCTGGTCCTGGCACTTGCAGCTGGAATATTTCAAGCTGGGTTTGTCAATCATTCTCAAAGTAAAGCGAGGCTTCGGTTCCAGAGATACATCTTTTGCCCTTGCCCAACACAACAGTTAAAAAGAGCAGTGCACTCCTATCATATGTCTGTGATGTACTGGAAAGTGGAATATGTTAGAGCCTAGAGGGGTGTGCGACAAGATTGCTGTTTTCTACCACAGCACAGGTCATGGAAGGATGTCGTGTAATGATGTTCTTGCATGCCAGCAGCTCCAACTGCTCCCCCCACCCCCCCTCCTTATGCCTCCTCGCATCCCATCCACTCCCCTCTCCCCACCCTCTCCCCTCATGGAAACAAAATCCCTTGTTTGCTGATGATAACAACTGGGAGACTCCCAACACAAAGACGTTAGCTGTGTTGGCCTCCATCCGGGAGTAAATGTAAGACTAATGAGTAAGCAATTCCAGTCTGTGATAAATTTACAACATAATAAAGGTTTTTTGCACTGACAAAATTTTTGGTAAAGTCCAGATTTAAAGGTGCCCCCATTGTGATTTTTAAGTACAGCCACAGTCAAACTGGTCCAGTCATCTGATGAGTTACAAAGGAGGGAAGACTGTGACGTTTGATTCGTCTAGATTTGTAATCCAAGTGAACAGTGGACAGGGTTTATTTCAGTGTGTTTGCACAGGGTTGGTACACTCCTTGAAACCCTTGAAATTTCTTGAATTCAGAGAGTGAATTTCAAAGCCTTGAAAACCTTGAAAATTAAATGTGGTTCTGAGAGTGAAACATCCATTTCAAAGCCTTGGATGAAACCTTAAAATTCTTTGAACCAAAACATGTGGTTGGTTGAAACATTTCCTTGATAAAATGTGGTTCCAAAAATTTGACCAAACCTCCAGTGAATTTTTCTGCAAACCTTTGAAAATCAGTAAAAAATTGGTTTTGTTGACCAAACCTCTCCTTGAAAATTTTTGAAAATCATCGCCATTGGCTTCCAAACTGCTATTAATGTGGCAAAAAAAATTTGCAGTTTCGTCATTTTTTCTGCATTCAGGTTGATGAATTGATGAAAAATTATTTGAAAACAAATTTTTTACAACATCATCGCGATCTCGGATATTATCTGCTATTAACCAAGGGAGATGATTATGTACAGGACTTCGTCATTTTTACACGAATATTGCATTGTTAGCCATGGTTGTGCTGATCATTAAATGTGTAGAAAAACATGATGGTTGTGAAAACTTCATGAAAAATGCTCCTGAATTTTGATTTTTGTGGATCTGTCGGGCGAACCCTGACAATAGATTTATGTACAGGTGACACTGTCATTTCTATTGTATTACTTTAAGATGTCAAGGTGGGCATGATTTAAATATTTGTGCGCATATGTAATAATTGTTGTGCTGTATATTGTGTGTGACCCTGTGTGTGTTAGTTGACTGTAGATGGATGTAATGGCTACGTGAGCCCACACTGGTGAAAAAATGCCAAGAAGCGGAAGAAATCGGGGTGGACATGATGTCTTTGCTGGGTGCAGTTTGACGTACTGGTGCAGAGCGGGAATGAGATGAAGGTCCGTTCGTGTGTTGTAATGTGTGTGTGTGTGTGTGTTGGTGTGGGTGTGTGTATGTTTTATGTATTGTGTTTTGTGTGCTGTGTTGTGTATGTTGTGTGGTGTGAAATGTGTGTGGTGAAATGTGATGTGTGGTGAGTGATTGTGTGTCTGTGTGTTTCCCCATAGTAGTTAAAAAACAAAATGAAATGCACCTCAGTAGATCATTTCTTTTCTAAGGTTGGTTATAAAAAGTTAGGTCAGAAACGACAATCGACAAGTAATAATCAACTGCCAAGCGCTGTCCTTTTGGCGTAGCATGCAGCAATTTCATCGACAATGCTCAGTAATCACAGTAGTTTAATTGCCAGGAAAAAATATCCTTACACTACAGGGCATTTGTTTTTTGAGCTGCTGGTCCCTTGGAGAGGTTTATTTTGCTTCGAAGAGATGCTGATTATAAGAACAGAGGTTGTATCAGAATGATGAAAAATGCTATTTGTGTATTTTTGAAAATACTGTGTACCCATCATTATCAGATCAGATTTTCAGATCTTTTTTGCTTTTGTGTGCAGTGTCAGTTTTTCGTGTTTGGACGTTACATCAGGTTGTCAAGATTATGTCATGTCTTGGTTTGTGACACTGATTCAAAGACATTCTTTCTTCATGCTCTAAAGAGACCCACTACAATCAGCCATTATTCAACCTTTCAATGGGCTTAGGTCTGATCCTGATCCCATGGGGATCAATACAGACAAAATCAAATCAATGACTTTCCTCTCCAGCAAAGGAGCAGAACCAGTCTCTGACAGTGTGGAAACCTGTACAAGCTTCTCAATTCCCCCTTCCCTCCTCCCCCCCCCCCCCCCCCCCCCTCCCCCTTTTTTTTTTTCTGCATACGCAGGCTGATGCTCCTGCGGACACACCCTGTATAGACAGGCAAAGAGTAATCCCCACCTATCCAACAGAGGGAGTGGAGTTTTTGTGTGTATGACCGTTTTCTTTATCCTGCCATTACGGCAGCCATACTCTATCTTGGGAAAGTGCATGCTGTGTGTAACGTGTCATCCATACCAACGGCCAAACTGGCCTTCTCTTCTGAAAGTTGGTGATGGGATTTTACCTGTGTGCAAGATGTTACGCGTGCGTTCACACACAGAACCTTGGTTTTCATTCGAAGCACTGTATAGGAAACGGAGTCAGAACCAATGTTAATTCCAAGTGAAAAAATCCCCCTGTACCGTAATGGCTCGGCGGAGATTCCAAACCCGCAACCCCAAGATTACGAGTCCGGTGCTCTACCACTGAGCTGTTCGGGCCCCTGAGTTCCCCTTCAACTTTAGCATATCTGGAAAAAACCGTATGCCTATACGGAGCCCCGTTTCAGAGTACCCACATCATACATTGTGACTGGTTTTCGTGCCTCCGGGGACCTGTTCTGGCACTGGTTGTTGAGTGACAGTGCAGGGTAGTCAGAGTTGGGACTGGTTACAGTTTGTTGTGATAAATGATGTGCAAAAAAAAGAAAAAGACGAAACAGGCGGGGGGGGGGGGGGGGGGGGGGGGGGAGGATACTTTGCTGTCGTAGCTGCAGCTTGAAAGGAACTGTGATAACTATAGATGTTTAGACTGTAGTCTGGTTTCATCAAAAAGATGGCGAATTTCTCTAAGAGGTGGAGAAAATGATTAAACATGATTATTTGCTGCCTTATTTGTTGGTTTTACTGTTAGCCTTTTGTTTCTCTCTCTCGCTCTTTTTTTGTTTTTCTTTTTCTCTAGTTGCAAAGTGAAGCAACTGCAGGCGTAAGTTTAAAAAAGTTTGAAAAATTATTGATAATTTTCCGCCCAAAAAACGTTGGCAAACGAACCACAAGACAAAACATGATGTGTTTCGACCTCTTAGGCTTCTTCATAAGACAAGATATATGACACTCAGAACAACAAAAATGAACAAACAAATCACTTATGTTGTGCCGAATTGGATGAAGATAAGTGATTGTTCATTTTCATTGTCCTGAGTGTTGTGTATCTTGCCAAAGAAGACCTAGGAGGCCGAAACGCATTGGTGTTTTGTCTTATGATTCATTTGTCAACATTTTTCAGCGGAGCTTTATCAATAATTCTTCAAATTCTTTTGCTCTTTTTTTCTTTTTTCTTTTTAGTTAGGGCAAAACCGCTTGATAACAAAAGAGATTTCTGCCTTCTTATTCTGCCGTGAAGTTGTGGGGATTGGTAGTGCTATTGGATGATGAATGTGACTTTTAAGTTTTAATCTGCATGGTCATTACGGAAGGTCTGTGGTCAGTTTCACTGGTTTTTGTCATCGTGCTTTCTGTGCAGGGTTCAGCGAAGGAAGTCCAAGCAGGGAAGACCAGCAGCTTTTTCAGGGACAAAGGTAAAAACGTTTTTTTATTTCTGTTGGCTGTGAAAAAAAAAAAATGTTAAGGAACGCTTTCTTTCTCAGCTGAAAAAAAGAAAAACGTGTTAGGTAATGCTTTTTTTTTCTCTCTCGCTGAAAGAGAGATATGTGTTTAGTCTTTGATTTCCTGTTTTTGTGCTTGTGTGGTGGTTCATTGTGAGAGTTCTGCCAAGCTGTCCAAGACATGCTCCTTCTTTTGGTCTTGGTTTGATGTTCATTTCCTTAGCAGGTTTTTTAAAAATCACGCACACACGTACTCAAACACGTGTGCGCTTGCACACACACGCACAAACACACACACAAGCACACATGTGCACACACATGCGTGCACACATTTGCATACGCATACATACGCACACACAGACACATACACACACACACACACACACACACACCACACACACTCACACACACACACACACTCACACACACACACACACACACACACTCACACTCACACACATGCACACACACATACACACACAATACAAACACTCACACACACACACATCCACACACACGCACACACACACATATTCGCATACACAGAAACGCACACATACAGACACACACACACACTCACTCTTAGAGATACACACACATGCGGATGCACAGACAAATGTATGCATGCATGTGCGTGTGCACACTCATACATACACACACACACACACACACACACACACACACACACACACACACACACACACACACAACGCTCACACATACACACACACACACATACACACACACACACACACACACATATGCACACGCACACACGCGTGCACACACACACACACACACACACACACACACACACACACACACACACACACAGAGCAAATTAAAAACAGAAGTCTTCGATTGTCTGATCAGTTATCTTTTGTTCTACTTATCAAACATTAAAAGTTCCAGATGTGGGCAACAGACAGATTGCAATTCAGTTTGTCGACAGTGTAGTTCTCTCCCTTACTTCTGTTCACTGTGGGTAATGGCCCCTGCCTGTCTGTGTGTTGTCTTTTTCAGGCAGCGTGGTGGGGGACAGGTTACGGCAAGTTGTGAGCAAAGTTGGCCGATACGGAACAGAGTCGCTGCAGGTGACAGTGAAGATGATGAGAGATCAGCAGTGCCGTGGGCTTTGTTGTACTGTAGTTGTGTAAAAAAAGAAAAAAAAAAAAAGGACTTGATGAAAACTGGCTCTGACCAGCCGCCGTGGCGAAGTGGTTATCGTCGCGGACTCCTGGCTGGGAGGTCGTGGGTTCGAATCCCATCAGAGTCATGTGGGTTTTTCTGCCCCGACCGGCTCCTACCCAGAGTTAAGTTTGCTACGGGCTCAGTTGGGGAAGACTGGGACCACTCAGTCGAGTTTCATCCACTTAATGGATGCGTTTCTGAGAGTGTTGCTCAAATTTCCTGACCAACACTGCAGGTGCCTGTATCTCTCGGGCCTGGTTGATGCCGGGATATATTATGAAAGGAAGCGTAGAGTACAGCCCTGTCATGTAGTCTCAGACCGAAATGGAAATCCGTAGCATCATCTTAATCATCCTCATTCTCATCGATCAGCATTTAAAAAAAAATGTCTCAAGTTCTGTGGCCCTTCATGCCCTGCTCTCATGGTGACCCTCAATTTCGATGTCCTCTCCCGCGTCTGTGGCCTTGGTTTGGTTTCCGTCGGGGTCACCGGTATCGGCGGGTCCATGGGGGCTGTCGTTGGACAGACGTGGTGGCGCCCTCCGGGGGGAGAGCTCACTCACGCTGGCTCCGCGACTAAGCAATTTTATTGTCATCAGTAGGGGGCTTAGTAGGTGGTGTCCTGCGTATGTTAGATCAGAACAGGCGCCACTGAACACCACCGAAGTGACTCGGCAGCAGTGCAGTGTCTCCTCCGGTGGGTTGCCCTCTTGACGACTTGACATTGACTGCTCCCTGTGGATTGCCGGTGCCGGGGCTGCGGCGGGACCGACCGGGCTGTATCTGTGGACAGGGTGTCGGAATGAGCGGCGTGGTGCACTGCCTCTGAGGTGGTGCAGAGATTGGGACAGAAAAAAAAAAAAAAACTGGCTCTGATTCTCGCTGCCATATGTGACTTCAGTAAGACTTGTCACTTTTTGTTGAAGGTTTCTTTCGAGCGAAAAGAAAAAAAGAGAAAAAAAAAGATGACATTTATAGATCAGTGTTTTAGATATATGGGATTTCCAGTTGTTCTTTCTGTTTGACATGTTCAGATGTCTGCCCAATTTTTTTTTTTTTTTTTTTTTTTATAGGAGAATGACTCAGGTCGGATTCGAACCGTTGACTTCCCAGCTACAGCCCATGGTACTAACCACTGCGTCCTGGCTGCTGGTATTGTTAATAGTGGAAAGGAGTCAGTAGGATATTGGTCAATGAACTGACAGTGAATCTTGTCGTGGGTATCATTCAATGCATGTGTACGGCATTGGTAAATTGATCAACAGTGGATTTGATGTAGTTGTTTTATGTGTCATGGACTTAACAGAGGCATGGGAATTGTGATATGATGTGTGTGTTAGTGGTTAGCCTGCTGGTTGTCAGATCATTAAATAATGATAGTAATAAGTAATTAACAGGCACATGAAATGTTGCCCTGTGGCTTGGAGCTCTTTGGAAGGTTCTTTAACGTGCTAAAGTAATGCACACTTACAAATGCAGACAGACATACATGCATGCATGCAAGTGCTCATACACCTACACACGCATGCACACACACATGAACACACACACACACACACACACACACACACACACACACACACACACACACACACACACACACACAGTATTGTGTTGGGTAAATTCTTTAAAATTTTTGTTTTTTTAAGTACTGTATCCGCCAAAACATAAAACAAACGAATCACAAGACAAAACATGACACGTTTTGACCTCCTAGGTCTTCTTCAGGCGAGATAAACAACACTCAGGACAATGAAAATGAAGAACAAGCAGTCACTTAGCTCATCAAATTCCGACCAAGATGGGCGTTGAATCAGGAAAATTGTATTTTTTCACACACTATTATCAGTATAATTATTATCACTATTATTATTATTATTTTTGTTAT
>JADBJO010030762.1:12500-17492 GCA_016801955.1 Conus betulinus | reverse complement strand
TGTGTGTGTGTGTGTGTGTGTGTGTGTTTCGTGTTGTTTCTTGGAACAATATCAAAAAATTATAATATAAGACCGTAATCGTTTTGTTTGTTTTTAACTTCATGGAATGCAACATTTGGTGCAATGGAAAAAAAAATCTATGTACAAGAATGCACAATACTCAAGCCGATTGATTTCTTTCCCAGATTGTGCGCGCGTGTGTACATAAGCCTGTGTCCGTGCGTACGTGCGTGCACAAGGTCTGCATGCGTGCGTTGTATAAGTATGAACTTATGTGGCGTGCGTGCGTGCGGCGTGTGCGAGTGCGGTGCGTGCGTACGTGCATGCGCGGCGCGCGTGCGGGCGCTCGAATATTAGACAATTTATAGAACTTAGAAGGCAAAAACAAATACGGAACACAATGAGCATGACGATGAATTTTATCACAATAGTTGATGGGGTGGCATTCAAATACTATTCACATGCGGCAGTGACTGACAGTTTTTGCGGTTTGCGATGTCACTGTGGATAGACTCATTATTAGAAAGAAAAATCCTCATAAGCGACAATTTTTCGTCAAGTCAACCATCTATGTCACACACTACACGCACGCACGCGCGCGCGCACACACACACGCACGCACACACACACACACACACACACACACACACACACGAAGAACAATAAAACGTGGGGGGGGGGGGGGGGGAAGGGGGCGGAGGAGATGATGCGGCTGGAATGTGGGCGATGGTTGCAGAAAGTAAAGTAAAACAGGGAAGGACAGGGGGGGGGGGGGGGGGGGGCGGGTGAGGAAAAAATGGTTAGTGATGCGTCAAATTCTGAGTTATAACTTAAGAAGAAAAATATCCATGCAGGAAGAAAAAAAGCAAAATTGTCATCATTATGATTATGTTTAACAAACTAACATACAATCGTTTGATTAGAACCGTGTTAATTCGATTTAAGATTTTTTTTTTTTGTTTAAAGCAGATGTTAATATTACACATGTCAAGTGCTGTCGTCTTAATCACTTTGCTCAGAAAAACTCTTCTTCAGCGAGCTTGAAATATGACTGTGACTACGATTTTCTTTCTTTTTTTTTATTCGCATGTTTGGGGGCGGGTGGAAGAGGGGGGGGGGGGGGGGGGGGGGGTGTCATGTATATTCTACGGTGTTAGTTATTTGTTTGTTCGAATTTCTTTTTTTTTTTCTTTTTTTTTTCCGGGGGGGGGGGGGGGGGGGGGGGTGGGGGGTTGGGGGGGTGGGGGGGGGGGGGGGTATAGTGATGCCCTTTATTTTTTCGTTTTCTTTTATTGAAGATGTGTGGATGTTGGTTTAATCATAAAACTCGCTATTTTTATTTTTTTTTACAAGGGAACACACACACACACACACACACACACACACACACACCACACACACACACAAATACACGCGCGCGCGCACACTTTCTTTTTCCCTTCAACTCATTTTCCTGTCCTGAATTTATTTCTTGATTGTTAGATTTATGATGACTTGACCGACTGTTGCATATTTCATTGATCTGCCCTCTGACTGACGCTTCTTTGACAGGAAGTCAGAGGTGATTTCATGTTCTTTCATTTTCTTTCCATTGTAAATGTAGACACAAGGGTCAAAACAGACAAACTAAGAAGCAACGCTATGGCAACCACGATCCAAGAAATCCACAACATGCAAAGAAGCTGCAACAATATGCAAACAAACAAAAAAAACAAACAAAACGACTTTGAATTGTTGAATGTTGATGTACCACTGAGTACTACTAGCACAATTTGAATTGGTATGCACATTTATTGGTCTCTGGATTTACTGCCATTTTGTTGCTGGCTTATTCTTGTCTCATAGCTGAAAGAGTCAAGTATATGATTAGTCTTATATATTCGTCATCATCGTCGTCGTCGTCGTCGTCGTCATCGTCGTCATCATGAGGTCAAAATCGATGGCTTTGAAATTGACGGAAATCGGGGGTGGGGGGTTTTTTTCGTTTTTTTTTTTTTTTTTTTTTTTTGTTTTTGGTTTTGCTGCTGCTGCTGTTTGGTGGTGGTGGGGTTGGTGTGGTTTCTTTTTTTTTTGTTGGTTGGTGCTTTTGGTTAATTGAACACTTTTGTTAAAATCTAGTATAGACTGAAAACGTTTGTCACAGAAAATTGTACACTAATCGTAGGATGTACCGTATAAAAGAGCTGATAAGAGAGGGGAGTGGTGTGTGTGTGAAGGGGAATGAAGTGAGGTCCAGGCCCTTCTTGATCCATCCCCGTTTTCTCTCTGTTCTTTCTTTTCTTTCTTCTTTTTTTTCGGGGGGGGGGGGGGGGGGGGGGGATTAAATATAGTTTACAGACTGAACCAATCGCAAAAGGGCCATATCAGGATTTTAACACCTCTAACAAACTAAAAGGAAAATAAAGAACAAACAAAAATAAAGCAGGAAAAAAGTGGACGAGAGAGAGAGAGAGAGAGGGGGGGGGGGGGGGGGGAACGAGGTGAATCCAGCATGCACCAAAGGGTTACGTGCATGGTTCTGGAATTCTTTTTTGCTTTCGGTTTCGCTTTCACTAGTCGCTTTTCAGCGCGTAGAAGTCTTCATATTTCCTCACTATCAATATTAAGCACAAAAAAAAGAAAAAGAAAAGGAAAAGCAAACAGGTTTTGTCCACTGATGGTGAGGACGCTGCATAAATTTGTAATCGGGCCACCAGAGTCTTTCCTTTGTTTTGATGAACGTTAAGCCCTACACATGCATTTCTGTCTCCCCCCCCCCTCTCTCTCTCTCTCTCTCTCTCTCAAAACCACACACACACACACACACACACACACACACACACACTGATAGAAAGATAAATAGATAGATATACAGATAGATAGATAGATAGATAGATAGACAGATAGACTGACAGACAGATGGATGGATAGATAAATAGATGTGCGAAGCCTCCCTAGGTCCCCCAACCAGAGTTTTTTTCCCTGGATCCAACCAGTACCCACTAGGCCCTCTCTCCATAAGTAGCTTAATCCGCCCCTGGAATTCAGAACACAGGGGAAAACAAACAAACGAAGTATACGCAAGAAGAAAAAAACAACGATAGACCAGCCGCCGGGAGGTCATGGGTTCGATTCCAGTGAGTGCCATCTGTTTGTCAAAAAATTACTACCCCGGTCGGTTCCTACACAGAGCTGAGTTTGACAGTGTTGCTCCAATTTCCTGACCAAACACAGCAGGTGTCTGTATTTCTCGGGCCTGGCTGACGCCCAGGATATGTTAAGAAAATAAGCGTTAGAGTATAGATCTGTTGTGCAGCCTCAGACCAGAATAGAAATCCGTTAGCATTATTTTCATCATCCTCATCCTCATCGGTCATCATAAGATAAAAAAAAAAAAAAAGTGTTGGTACGTAATTACAAGAGGGTTGTTTTCTTTTCTCTGTCGTGTTGTGTTGAAGATGATGTGGATTTTACGTGGAAAAAAATGTGAATCAGAGACTCGCGTTCGAAGATTAAATGGATTGTAAGTGGAAAGAGCGCGACAAGCCTAAAATCAGTGCTACTCTACGGGTCAAAGACTTGACGAGTCACCACCAACACCTCCACAAAGATCGAAACCTTCATCGATAAATGTCTCCGGCAGATCCTCCACTTGCGATGGTTCGACAGAGTGCCGAAACACCGACCTGTGGACGAGGGCAAACCAACAGCCAATGGACGTCCAGGTCAGGAAGAGAAAGTGGCGATGGGTCGGCCACACACTGCGGAAGGAGCCCTCTAACATCACCAGGCAGGCGCTCGAGTGGAACCGCAGGGCAAGAGGAAGCGAGGCGCCCAGAGCAGACCTCCTGGAGGAGGAGCTTGTCAAACGAGCTGAGAGCCTCCAGCTTGACCTGGGGGGAGGGGGGGGGATCAAGACCTGTGCCAGGGACAGATGGTGGTGGAATGTTGCTGCTGAGGCCCTATGCTTCTCAGGGAAGAGGACTAAGTCAAGTAAGTCAAGTGGAAAGAACATGAATCAGACTCTGACATTGAACATTTGGTGGATTGTAAATGGAAAGGTCGTGAATCAGACTCTGACATTGAACATTTGGTGGATTGTGAATGGAAAGGTCGTGAATCAGACTCTGACATTGAACATTTGGTGGATTTTGTGAATGGAAAGGTCGTGAATCAGACTCTGACATTGAAAATTGGTGTATTGTAAATGGAAAGGTCGCGAATCAGAGACTTGCATTGAAGATCAAGTGGATTTTTCAACAGAAGAAACATGAATGAGAAGCTTGTTCTGAAGGAGGTTAAGTGAATATTAAAAAGAAAGAAGGTGAAATAAGGAATGAATAATGGACTACATCTAAGCAGGAACTTCCATCCACTGAAAATTTTCCTTATTTTATTGTCCTTTCTTTCTTTTTCTTTTCCTTTTCTTCCTTCCTTTCTTTCTTCTTTTCTTTCTTTCTATGGTTTTCTTCCTTTTCTTTCTTCCATTAGCACGGGCGCGCTCTGTGTGTGTGTGTGTGTGTGTGTGTGTGTGTGTGTGTGTGTGTGTGTGTGTGTGTGTGTGTGTGTGTGCGTGCGTGCACGCGCGCGCTTATTCACATCTCTAATTTGTTGCTGTTCTTTTTTTTTCCTTCTATCTGTTTTTTTTCCCACCGTAAAAAATGAATGGAAAAGCGGTATCTATCTATATCTATCTATCTATCTACCTACCTATCTATCACACATCTATATATATAGACACACACACACATATGTATATATACAGATATATATATATATATATATACATATATATATATACATATATACAGAGAGAGAGATATATACACACACATATATATATATAGATACAGACCACACACACATATATACATATGTGTGTGTGTGTGTGTGTGTGTGTGTGTGTGTGTGTGTGTGTGTTTGTGTGTGGTGTGTTGCGCAATACACATTTATATAAATGTGTGTGTAAAGAGAGAGGAGAGAGAGAGAGAGAGAGAGAGAGAGGAGAGAGAG
>JADBJO010030762.1:0-7500 GCA_016801955.1 Conus betulinus | reverse complement strand
ATGGTGATTTTCGGCGTCGTCGCGAGCCTCCACGTCCTGGTCTTGAGACAGGGCTTGAGAAAAGACTCTGAGGAAGCCCGAGGAAGAAGCGGAGTTTCTTCTCTCAACCTCTGTGGGTACGGGTTTTGGATGGTCGAGAGTCCGCGCCAGCGGTACGTCGACCTCTGGGGGGTCATCGCTGACCAGATCCTTAGCTGGCTGTGGAGTCTTCACAGAGGCGTCTTCAGCCGAACCACACGTATTATCACTTCCGCTGGAATGTCGTTTGAGTTTGTATTTGGTGGAGGAAGGTTTGTGAGACGCTTTGCCGTGGTTTCTGGCACAAGTTCTGTCATCACAGGATGCCGCCTCTTTCTTGGGACACCGGCAGCCTCCGTCCTCCGTCGACCGGCCCGCCGGGGCTGCCGTGTCCCCTGTGACGTCACTCATGTCTACGTCAGACTCGTTATCCACGTGACGAAGTCTTCTTCTGCACTGACGCACTCTTGAGGTGATATTAGTGAATCCATGTTGAACTTTTCAGTTTGTCGTCAGTGGTATGCTCACAGTTGAGAAGAAATCGAAGTCAGTTAACAATTTTCAACACTGTCAAAGGAAAAAGAGCTAGTGAAAGTCATTGTAAATTTAGCATTCACTTGTCTCCAAATGAGGTTATATTACAGTAGAAATATCTTCTCTTTTTTTTTTTCGTGTTATGTCTCACGACAAAATCCATAAAAAATGATCACTGACAAAATGACTTTAAAAGAAGAAGCGCCTGAAAGTTCATCCATCTCTTAATTAGTAACAATTTCTACAACCTCACACACACAATATACATCAGAGACCAAAATAATGCAATCTAGATAAAGAGCATGACCTTTCTAAAAAAAAAAAAAACCGTCCAGTCTCCAATTTCTATAAATCCATAAAGCAGAAAGAAACTCCAGGTGACTTGGAAATATTTCAAGAGCAGGGAGGGATACCGTTGAACTCCCATGAACAGTGTGAAGTGTCTGTCAAACGCAAGGGCAAGCCGTTGGGCCAATACAAGATGCACACCTTGCACAATAATAGTCTCCCCTACCCTTGCGCACCAGCTTTCTCCATGAACGCCCGAAGCAGTCAGACACACACACACACACACACACACACAGACACAACAGACAGCTGTCATCAATACCCCCGCCTGGCCCCGAACCTCCTTCACCCCGAGTGACACGGCTCTCACGGCCCGGCTCTCACTCTCACACAGCGCACACGCACCTCTGCTACAGCTCACAACGACTGCAACGACAATGATGATGAAGCTGAAACAGTGACAACAACACGACTCCCTCCCCCAACCCAACCCAGAGGAGGAGGAAAGGAGTGGGGGGGGGGGGGGGGGGGGGAGGAGGGGTGTGTGTGGGTAGAGGAGAGTGGGAGGGAGGGAAGGGGGCAGGGTGGTGTGAGGGTGGGGGTGAGGGCTGGGTGGTGGGGAAGGGGGTGGGTGTGGGGGGGGGGGGGGGGGGCAAGTGAAATCAGATTACGGGCCCAGCCAATGAAACGACCAGCACGCGGCGTCGAAAGCTCGCACTGACACCCCACCCCCCCCCCCTTCCCCCCCTCACACCCACCCACCACCCCCGTGACGAAGACTTTAATAGCAGTGAAAGTAAGGGGGGGGGGGGGGGGGGGGGGGGGGACAACCGCAAGCAACTCTCTCTCTCTCTCTCTGTCTCTGTCTCTCTCTCTCTCTCTCTCTCTCTCTCTCTCTCACACACACACACACACATTACTGTGACCAGTCCTTCCTTGCTCCCTTGCACAAGACACACGAGGCAGACAGCAAAGCCCCCCCCCCCCCCCCCCTCTACATACAACAATATCATCAACAGCAACAACACCGCCAACAACAACAACAACAACGGCGACGGACAAGCGACAACGACAACAACAACAACAACGACGACCGAGCGAGCGACCAGCGCACCGATGAGCGAGGTTGTGTGAAGAAGTAGCACTCGCTGGAAAAGAAATGGGCCTTGTCACGCCATTCCTACATCCGCGACAACACTGCCACAGTCACGGCGCGTGTATGTCACAACTGGTCACACGATGGCTAAACAGCACGATCAAGCAGCGACCGGTGTCGGGAATTAATTCCACTTTCTGTCGCCCCCACCCCCCCCCCCCCCCCCCTGTCTCAACGCGAGCGAGAATGTGGCTTATGGCCCAGCCGACCGCAAAGGGCCATATCGCACAGGGCTGCCTAAAAAGAAAACAAAGGGGGAAAAAATCACACGACCCTTTAAAATACACTTTCTAATTCAAAACATACCGGATTTTTTTTTTTATCTTCCTTCTCAATGAAGAAAACAAAAAAAGTAGCTTCGGTTTATATGTGTACTCCACCAGATTTTTATATTAACAAATAACTAATAAAAATTATCCAACCCCTGACTTATAAAAACTGCGTGTGACCAGACACAGGGAGGTGGAGGCTATGAGGAGGGGGGTGAGGGGGGTGGGTGGAGGGAGGGATGGGAGGAAAGCGGATTGGAACAGGAGGAAAAGGGTGAAGAGGAGGGGAGGGGGTGGGGGGTGGGGACGGGGGGGGGAGTGTGTCGACAAATGAGAGGCGAAGTGTCACTCAACTGAATCCGACGCTTCACTCTTGTCAAGTTGCCCGCCCACTTCTCCTTCCCTCGTTGCCCCTCCCCTTTTCGCTGTCTTGGGCTGCGTGTGGAGCTGGACTGTGTGTGTGTGTGTGTGTGTGTGTGTGTGTGTGTGTGCGCGCGCGCGCAAGTGTGTGCGCGTGTGTGTGTGTGTGTGTGTGTGCGTGTGCGCGCGCGCGCGCAAGTGTGTGTGTGTGTGTGTGTGTGTGTGTGTGTGTGGTGTGTGTGTGTGTGTGTGCACGCGCGCAAGTGTGTGTATGGATGTATGTGTGTGTGTGTGTGTGTGTGTGTGTGTGTGTGTGTGTGTGTGCGCGCGCAAGTATGTGTATGGATGTATGTGTGTGTGTGTGTGTGTGTGTGTGTGTGTGTGTGTTCGTCGTCGCTGTCACCACCAGCCTTGCCGGTGCTTGTGTGCGCGCTGTGGTGTTGAAATGGGTTGGGAGGGGAGGACATGGCTCAGAACTGGAAGAGAGGAGGCGTCAGGGAGAAGTATGGCGCCACACGAGAGTCAAAAGGATATTGTACCCGGAAACACATTGACTTTCCCGTGGAAATTGCTCATCGTCCCAGGAAAGCTGACTTTGTCAGAAATATTTTCCCAGGAAAAACATTTTTGTCATGAAAACAGACAGGTGCACAAGGATATAAAGAGTGTATGGGGTTGTGGATAGAGGTAGCACCCTCTGATGTTCGGCAGCCGCATCCCACCTAGTAGGGTGGACGGGCATCACTGCTCCTCATCCATCTCCTAAAGCTCTCACGTGCTGGCTCCTAGCGCCACACCCTGGTACACCCCTTCAGCTGGCGGGCTGAGCCACGTGAGGGGGTGGTGTTTACACGGCACCACCAGGCGTACCACTTCCCTTGTGGAAGCACCGGCTAGGGCCGAGGAGTTTCCAAGAGAGCTTAACGACCACGTACGTGTACGGTCCAAAGGCGAAACCGTTGCCTAATGAGCAGACATCGGCCGTTGGTCGTTTAGAGACGATTGCCTTCTACAGTCTCTTTAAATAACTGCAAGGAGGTTTGGCTTCAGGCTAGCACCCGTTCCTGTAAAAACACATGAGCTATGAAAAACAGTTCAAAGCGCTTCATTGTCAACGCAGCCAAGACAACAGTCGACTCCAACCGGAGGCAGAATGACGGACGACAGTGAAAAACCTCTCTGAGGAAGCTGGCGCCCTGATGACTCCAGTCCTAACTGCAAAAATGGTTAGACGCATTGGATATTGGAATGTAAGAACTTTGTTCCAGTCATACCAGGTTGGCACAAGTCATCAAGGAAACGAAGGCCTACAGAGTCAGCATCCTAGGTTTTAGCAAATCTCGTTGGATAGAGTCAGGGAAATTTACATCAGAAGACATGAGCATCCTGTTTTCAGGTCGTCATGGCAACATCCACAGTGACGGCGTCACTCTTATCCTTGACAGACAAGCAGGCAGTGCACGAGAGGAATGGTCGCCAGTGAACGAGCGCGCTCCTGACAGCACGATTCATCACGTCACACGCCAAGGTCACCATCATCCAGTGCTACGCCCCACCAATGACCACGACGATGCAGACAAAGACAACTTCTACCAGCAGCTTCAAGACTTTGTTGACAGAGTACCATGCCATGATATTTTGCTGATCATGGGCGACTTGAAAGCATAGATTGGGGAGGATCGGTCTGGCTTTGAGCATGTCCTTGGTCCACATGGGTACGGCAAGAGAAGTGATATTGGTGAAGGCTTCCTGCAGTTCTGCGCAATGAACAACATGAAAAATGGGGTCGTTAATATTCCAGCATAATGATATTCACAAGAACACATGGATTCAAATGATCACAGGACTCAGACCCAGATAGAGCACGTCGCGATTAGACCCAGGTGGAGAATCCCATGTCTGCAAGACGTACGCGTGTACCGTGGAGCAGACGTGTGCAGTGACCATCATGTGGCGATAGCAAAGCTGAAGATCAAACTGAAGAGAAGAAAGAAGAAAGAGACTCGGTCCAAGAATTGTGATACAAGCAAGTTGAAGGACCCTGCTACAGAAGCCCAGTTCCAAGCTTTCCTGCATTCAGTCCTGACTGAAACAATGCCAGGATCGACAGAGTGGTGGAAGGAGATGAAGGATGCCATGGCAACAGCTGGAAAAGAAATCCTAGGGTTAAGAAGCCACTGCGGGAATCCTGGATCAGTGATGACACATGGGAATTGATAGCAGAGAGGAAATTACTCCACCAGAAGAGACACAACTGTTCCTCGGACCGAGCATCGTACTACCAGGGTACATCGAGAAGGACAGGCAGGTGAAGCGAAATGCCCAGAAAGATAAAAGGGATTGGCTGGACAAGCAAGCGGAAGATGCCGAAGAAGCTGCGAAGCGCAACGACATTACAGCTGTCTGCCAGATCGCAGAGAAGGTAACTGGAACTGTGAGGGACTGGCTGTGGACCTGTCGAGGAAAAAGATGGCACATGCCTATCAAGAGTCGAGGAAGAACTTGCAAGATGGGCCGAGCACTTCAAGAAGTTTTTAACAGACCCGAGCCACCCACACCAGCTGAGGCGGAAGACTCATCCCTCCTGATCCTAATTAACACCGATGACTTCACTGAAGAGGAGATCAGAACATCCACAAGACATTAAGAACAATAAGTCCCCAGGGTTTGATGGAATAACAGCGGAAATGCTTAAAGGTGATGGTGACTGCATCGTCTCGTGGATGTGCAGTCTCTGTAACCAGACTTGGAACCGGGCGTCGTCCCAGAGGATTGGAAGAATGGCGAAGTCGTCTGTATTCCCCAAAAAAAGGCAACCTCTTAGAGTGCGACAACTGGAGAGGAGTTACTCTACTGTCAATACCAGGGAAGGTGTACTGCCAGGTCAACCTCAACCAACTTCGCGACGTAATGGACAATGAGCTCAGGGAACAACAAGCATGCTTCCGCCCAAAACGATCCTGTGCGTAACAGATCTTCATACTAAGACATATCATCGAGAAGTGTGGAGAGCACCAAGTACCCTAAGCCATCAGCTTCATTGACTTGACCAAAGCATTTGACAGTGACCACAAACCATCATTGTGGAAAATAACGAAATCCTACGGCATCCCAGAGAAAGTTGTGGTGTCGGCCATAGAGCAACTTTACATACACTCCAACTGCAGAGTCAGGACAGAAGATGGCTGCAGTGACTGGTTTTGAAGTTGTCACCGGAGTAAGACAAGGTTGTATCCTCTCCCTCTCCTCTTTGCACTTGCCATCGACTGGGTTATGAAACACGCAACCTACAGAAAGGAATTCAAGTGGACAGAAGGAAAACAACCTCTCAGATCTGGATTTTGCCGATGACATTGCCGCTCTTGCAAGCACCACTGAAGATCTGCAGGTGCTTGTAGACAATATCAGCAAGTTTTCAGGCAACATTGGCCTCATTATCAAAGCCAAAAAGACTTTTAAAACACACACAAAAAACCCAAGCAAACAAACAAACAAAAGACATGCTGACCGGTAAACGTTTAAGTGTCATCAGACGTTTGCATCGACCAAAAGCAAGTGGAAGAAGTAGAGAACTTCACTTACCTAGGCAGTTCCTTCAACAACGCCAATGACGTCGACCATGAACTGAAGTGTCGTATTGGCAAGGCAACATCAGCTGAACAAAATATGGAACAGCAAGTAATTCTTCCTTGGAATCAAATTGAAATGTTATAACTCCAGTGTGATGCCAACGCTGTTATGGCTAGGCTGTGAAAATGGAAACTGAAGACCACCGAGTTTAGGAGAAGAAGCTCGAGTTATGTCTTGAGATTACCCTCATCGAGACCTGCAAACCAGGCCACTGCCTCATGCGTCGCAAGACGCGGGAGATCTAAGCTGATGCAAGGAAAATTTATTTTCCCAAGATATAAGGTTGATTTCTCCTGGACCCCCCCCCCCTTCCCCCCCCCCCCCCCCCCCCCCTTCCCCCCCCCCCCCGATGTTTTCTAAGAAAAAAAAGATCTTCAAACGTTGGAGAGCTCTTTCTCGAAATATTAGCATATTCTATCAGGAAAACAATCAATTATTTCCCTTTAACCAACACCTAAATCAGGAAATGTTCCTTTTCCCTCAGCATGTAAGTTGAATCTAGAAAAACTAGGTATATCTTTGAAAAAAAAGTAAAGAAAAGAAAAAAAAAGAAAAGAAACAAAGAAGGAGGAACAAGAAAAACAAACAGCTATGTAGGGACATTTTTGCCCGGGGTATTCGCTGCTTATCTTTTAAAAGAAAAAAAAAGGTTATTTCCTCCTGAGAACAATACATCTCCAAGGAAACACAGTACAGTTTCTCTGGCGAGATTTCAGTTAATTATCTAAGTGAAACGGTTGTATTTTCCTTGTGAAAACAGCTCTCCTAAGAAATGATTTCCAGTTAGATCAATCGATTATCCTAGAAATGTGTGGGAAAACAGATCATTCGTCTTGGAAAACAACAATTTCCCCGAGACATCAGTTGATTACCGGGGGGGGTGGAAAACAGGTGTTTTTTTAATTTTTAAACAGCGAATTATCTCCGGGAAAACAGTTCGTTTGCAACCGTATTCAACTAAGAATATCTCTCTCTCTTCTCGCTCGCTCTCTCTCTTATCTCGCTCTCTCTCTAGTCGCAAAAAAAAAAAAAAAAAACAAAAAAAAAAAAAAGGCCATTTTGCTCGAACTACAACAGCGAACTGTCTTAGGAAAACAGCATCTGTTCGCGGGGAAAGAAAGGAGTTTCTTGTGAAAAACAGTTTAAGTGTCCTGGGAAAAAAAAACAAAAACAAAAAAACAAAACAAAAATCCCAAGTGTTACAGAGCTTATCTTCAGGCGGGAAAACGCCAGCATTGGGGGAAA
>JADBJO010030761.1:0-17494 GCA_016801955.1 Conus betulinus | reverse complement strand
CTCTGCCTGAACAAAACATGCGTTTCACTGCATTTGACTCTGTGGGCCGGCGACTGTAAGTAAAACTTCCTAATCTTCATACATTTGCCTTCTGTTGCATTGCCCTCCCATACCAACTCTGACATGTTGCCACTCTCATGACTGTTCCACTACCCACCATCCTCAGGTTCTTTCCAAATTCGTGTGGATCCTCTTACATTTGCATCTACTCCAGTTGCTGTTCTTCTCTGTCTGTCCCGTTTCCTTCTTACCCCTATGATGCCTTGTCCAGAGTCATTCTTCTCTGTCTTCTCACCTGTCTCCTCTTCCCACACCATTTCCCCAGCATTCTAGCTCTCAGTATCCACCCTGTTCAGATCCCACCTTCCATTCCCACACCTGTTCACCCCATGATGAATGCTGTACAGGACCATCCATATCATTTCCTCTGTCAGTCTTGTTAGCCTGCTTTCCAATCATTTTCCATGGCATCCTCTCAAGCCGGTGTCGTATAATATCTGGGACCATGATATCTGGGAATGCCTTCCCAAATTTCCTGAACTTCCAATCGTGAAATATGTGAACGTGTTCCCAGATATCAGGGTAAATCTGGGAACGCGTGCGAAAAAAAAAAAGTGACAAGAAGGCCAAAGATCTCAATTGCACCTAAATAGTTTCCTACCACATCTCGAAAATCCATTTTTTTGTCTTCTTTCTGACCACCTGAGCTCTGAAAGACCACGTTCCGAGATATCACGGGCTTTCCCAGATATCACAGTACATTTGGGAAACGTGTTCCAAAAAAAAATCTGTGATATCTGGGAAGCCTTCCCAGATATCACGTTCCCAGATTTCAGGCAACACTGGTTCATTCCATTCCTTTTACTCATTCTTACTTCTTCACCTGACTTCAACTTACTCGTTTCCATTTCTTTTCGACCAGTCCAACCCCATTTTCCTGCGTCCTGCTGCTGTCACAGTTTTACTTTCAGATCACACCACCCTTCTCTCTCTCTCTCTCTCTCTTTACTTCTGTCAACAAAAGATCAAAATCCTGAAAGCAAAACAAAAACTGAAGGAGTATTTGTTGGGGAGGATTTCTCACCAACTATCTGTGAAGTAAGACGGAAGTTGAATTCATTTCTAAGGGAGGCCAGAAGCAAGGGCAAACAAGTACATAATTATGATCTACGACCATTTGCTTGTTAATGGCAAGAAGTTTGCTCTGGATGCCAACGACCCTGAGAGAAGTTAGATGGGTGGCCGGCCCATTAGACAGAATGATCTCATGAAAGGGGAAAGTTTTCGGAGGAGCACAGAGGTTTTGCTGACACCAGGAGCCTTCCCTCTTTTGCTCATGCACTTGCTCTGGCGACGAGCGGGGGCCCGTGGAAATCAGGCTCTCACTCTCCCAGTGGAGAATTCCCTTGTTATTAGTTTAGATTCTTGTTCACGTGTTTTGGTTTCTCGTGCCTCATTTGGTGTCGCGGAGGGGTTGGGAGGGGGCCTTGTCTCGGATGATGATGTGTATACCTCTGTTTCCTCTGAAGACAATACTCTGGAGCTAGTTTCATATTCTGCTTTATCTTCCATATATACCCTTAAAACTTTATCCTTTCTGTCTTGGAATGTTAATGGTTTACGCTCAAAATTAATGTTTGATGATTCTTTGTTATATGTTCTTCTTTTGATTTCGTTTGTCTGGTGAAGACTGAGAAATTATGGAATTCTGGTTTATTTGCTAATTTGAATTGTATTGTAAACCCTCTGTAAAATTTACTACTCTAGGGAGATATTCAGGGGCTTAATTTGCTAAACAAAAAAAGTTTTGTCCATTCGTACATCATTTGGACGTTAAATATGAAAACGTGTGCTTTCGTTCTTGATAAACAATTATTTGGGTGTTCTTGTGACGTTCTATACCTATTTTGTACATACCACCGGAAAGTTCTCCGTTCTATAATTATTTTGGTTATGATCAGGTTATTGTATACTTGAAGATTGTCTGACTGATTTATTGGATGAAGTTTATGTAATGATCTGTGGTGATCTGAATAGCCATATTTCAACTGTTTCTCTCCGCCTCGGCCAGTTAACGTTGATACACTCATTGTCAAGACAGCACTGTATAATATATTTTAAACACCATTCTCAAGATGCACATTCAAACACTTATGGTAAATTGATTAATATGTGCACTGCCTTTGATTTAGTAGTTCTAAATGGTTCATGTAATGGCGACCAGGAAGATCGCTACACATGTATCAGAGAAAAGGGATGTAGCATGAATAACTATTTCATTTTGTCCAATGCCCTTTATGATATCATATGTGATTCATGGTGCATGTTATTGACTGCATTGAATCCGACCACTGTCCTCTTGACGTTCTTTCTCAGTTTCTGTTCAGAATATGCCTGGTAGAAATGGTAATAAGGAGATTCAAATAATTGAAAAATTTGTGTGGAATGAACACCGCAGTCAGGTTTTTATGAAAAAACTCGGTGAAGCTGAAAAACTCTCAGTAGACTGAACAATGCCTTAGAGCTAATTGATGTAAATATTGATGAATCATTGAGTGTGTTTAATGATTGTATACGAACATGTACTACATGCACAAAAAGAATTATAAAGGTGGACCCGACTAAACATAAAAAGGGATGGTTTGGCGTCAAATATAATCTTAAGAAGAGAAATGTGCATAAATTGTTAAGAATATTTTGTAGAACTCTGGATAAGAAAGATAAAAATGTGTATCTAAGAGCTAGAAGTGAACACAAAAATTTGTTAGTTAAAAAAGAAAGAAATTTAATAGCAGCATGTTAGAAGAACTCACAGCATCTGTTCATAATCAAAAGGCTTTTTGGGACTGCATGAAAAAATTTCCGCTGAAATGAAAACAACCCAGAAATAACATTCCATTAGATGAATGGTTCCAACATTTTGGGTCCTTACTTAACAAAGATTTGCCAATTAATTATAATTATGATTTGCCAAATGCAGAAAATGAGTCCATGGACCATCCTATTTCAAGAGATGAAGTTTTGATAGCACTTAAAAAATTAAAGTCTAGGAGAGCTGCAGGTCCTGACGGATTTATTTGGGAGTTTTTGAAAGCTCCGTGTGAACAGATCATAGTCTTTTTTGTCATTTCTCTTCAATGCATTGCTCCATGAGGATATATTCCCCCCCCCCCCCCCCCCCCCTTTCTTCAATGCATTGCTCGATAAGGATACTCCCCCCCCCCCCCCCCCCCCCCCCCCCCCCCCTTGGCGTGAATCTGTAACTCTTCCACTGTATAAAAAAGGTGATGTGTGAACAATGTAAACAACTATCGAGGCATCTCATTGTCTAATATTAGTAGCAAAGTATTTAGTACCATTATTAACTCAAGACTTCAGGAATATGTAGAAGAAAATAACCTAGCCGGTGAACATCAAGCTGGATTTAAACACAGATACTCGACTGTAGACCATATGTTTTACCCTTCTTGCCCTGATTCTGAAGCAGTTTTCTTTTAATCATAAGTTATACTACATAGCATTGATTGATTTTGGAAAGGCATTTGACTTGATCAATCGAAATTTACTTTGTCCTACATTGATTAAAAAAAAAAAAAGGGGGATAAAAGGAAAAAAGTGTATTGACAGCATGTATCAAGCAATGAAAACAAGGATAAGAAGCGGCAATAAAAAGTGTGTATTCCCAGCATGTATCAAGCAATGAAAACAAGGATAAGAAGCGGCAATAAAGTGTGTATTGACAGCATGTATCAAGCAATCAAAACAAGGATAAGAAGCGGCAATGAAGTGTGTATTGACAGCATGTATCAAGCAATCAAAAACAAGAAGAAGCGGCAATGAAGTGTGTATTCACAGCATGTATCAAGCAATCAAAACAAGGATAAGAAGCGGCAATGAAGTGTGTATTCACAGCATGTATCAAGCAATGAAAAACAAGGATAAGAAGCGGCAATAAAGTGTGTATTCCAGCATGTATCAAGCAATGAAAACAAGGATAAGAAGCGGCAATAAAGTGTGTATTCCCAGCATGTATCAAGCAATCAAAACAAGGATAAGAAGCGGCAATAAAGTGTGTATTCCCAGCATGTATCAAGCAATCAAAACAAGGATAAGAAGCGGCAATAAAGTGTGTATTCCCAGCATGTATCAAGCAATGAAAACAAGGATAAGAAGCGGCAATAAAGTGTGTATTCCCAGCATGTATCAAGCAATCAAAACAAGGATAAGAAGCGGCAATAAAGTGTGTATTCCCAGCATGTATCAAGCAATCAAAACAAGGATAAGAAGCGGCAATAAAGTGTGTATTCAGCATGTATCAAGCAATGAAAACAAGGATAAGAAAGCGGCAATAAAGTGTGTATTCACAGCATGTATCAAGCAATGAAAACAAGGATAAGAAGCGGCAATGAATTAACTGACTGTACAATGTGCACCAGAGGTGCAGGGTGGGTGTGTGGGGTGGTAGTATTCAACTGAATTACCCAGAAAAAATGACCATGTCCTGCAATACTAGCAATGTCCATTCCCAACTGTCAGTACCCTTGCTTTCTGTAACTGATGTTTACTATTCCTCATCTCATTTGAAGGAGACATAGTCATACATTTAATGGAATTGATGGTAATATTCCAAACTATCAGCTCCAACATAGTTCAAAGTTGCAAAATTTGTCCCATGTACAAATCTGGTAACCATTCCCAACACCCAATTACCTGACCAGTTTCTATCTTGCAAGTATTAGAAAACGCATAGACAGACACAGTTATGATCATCTCATGTTGTATAATCTATTGAGAGTGAGTCAGTCTGGTTTTAGAAAGGATCATTCATGTCAATGAGTGCAAAAAAAAAAAAACTCAGTAAGATTAGTGATAAGTAAAAATCAATGAAAGTATATTCTATGGAGCATTGTTTGTTGGTGGTGAGAATACCACAGAATTGTAGACTGTAGTATCACTTTATTTGATGATGCCAAGGTAGCACAGACACAATCAGCCATGCCTTCCTGACAAGTCCAGTCCCGCAGACGAAAGGCCTGGGAGCAGGCAATAGGAGTGATTCTGTCTGTAGGGTAGGTTATGATAGTCCCCATAGGCTGCTAATGAAGGTTTTGATATTTACAATATATTTCCCTGACTTTTCATTTTCAATCTCTGTATCCCCCCCCCCCCCCCCCCCCCCCCCACACACACACACACACACACACTGCCTTTTTTTCCTGTCATGTCATATATATATATATATATATATATATATATATATCTTAATTCTTCAACATCTAATACATTACCTGTCAGATGTGGAGTACCCTGAGCTCAGTTTCATGTCATTTCCTATTTTCTATGCAAACAATCTCACTCTTCATATTGAAGGATCTTATGACCTTTTGTGTGATGATATCACAATTCATACAAGCAGCCTTAAGGTGATGGAAGGATATGTTTGCTATCAATAAAAGAAAGTGCATGCAAAACATTGTATCTCAATTAGTCCCGCAAACTATTTGATCCAAAATTAGCATGAATTCTAGAAATTCTGTAACACCTCATGCTGTCCAACCTAGAACTGACCTATTTCACACAGCCTTTATTAGTATTCTGTGACACACCTCATGCCACCCTACCTAGAACTGACCTGTTTCACACAGCCTTTATTAGTATTCTGTGACACCTCATGCACCCCCTACCTAGAACTGACCTGTTTCACACAGCTTTTTAGTATTCTGTGACACCTCATGCCACCCTACCTAGAACTGACCTGTTTCACACAGCTTTATTTAGTATTCTGTGTGACACCTCATGCCACCCTACCTAGAACTGACCTGTTTCACACAGCCTTATTAGTATTCTGTGACACCTCATGCCACCCTACCTAGAATTGACCTGTTTCACACAGCCTTTATTAGTATTCTGTGACACCTCATGCCACCCTACCTAGAATTGACCTGTTTCACACAGCCTTTGTTAGTATTCTGTGACACCTCATGCCACCCTACCTAGAATGACCTGTTTCACACAACTTTGTTAATCTGGTCCCCTTCCCTGGAACTTGCTTCTGCCTGAGCGCAAGTGCCATCGCAGCTCAGATCTTACAGAAGAAAATGGTTTAAATATGTCGCACACTTTCACTAGCTAAATAGCTATGCAGAACGATTAATATCATCAATGCATATCCACATATCTTACTAGCACATCATCACCAATGTACACTTACTTTTCCAAAGTGATGTGAAAAGATGGATAACATTTTTTTCTTTTTTTTCCCTTATTTAAAAAAAAATGTTTATTCATGCATGTTTTTTACTTTATGCTTTCGCTTCTGTCTTTTTTTGTGTGTGTATGTAATATCAATGCATATTTGAATCTCTCTCTCTCTCTCCATCCATCCTCGGAAACAACAGTATCTTCTATTCCCTACTGCCTTCAAAACCTTGCATCATCAGCAACAACGATGAATATGAATATGAACTGGTGCACTTGAACTTGATTGCCTCCTGAATCGCTGTTCATTCCTCCTATGGCTGTGTTGATACCATTGTGGTGATGCCTCCTGTATCTTCTTTCCACATTGGAGTTATACGACATAGCTGTGTGTAACAGCTGCCTTTATTGTGTTGTATATTTCAATACTAATATGAATCATAACTCTTCTTATTACACGTTGGTTCTACATTGTGTAACAGTGTTCTGTGTTCTGTTTTATTATTCTTAGTCCCTAAAGGAACAAGGGCCAAATGGAAAAAAAAAAAGCATCTTGCTTGTTACTCTTTGGAATAAATATCAAAGTGAGTATCAAGTCGCAGTGACAGGGTTGTTTTGTTTTTTTTTTTTTTGGTCAGTTAAGGCTGCTGCTATACTCCCTGAATGTAGTTTCCATGGGGAAAGCAATTTCCCCAATGGTTTGTTGAAAGCTGGCATGGTATTTTTGGTGCACAGAACACCTGTGCGCATATGTATATATGTAAATTCTGTGTACATGTGGGTATCCAATGCTCTGCATACACACATGTACATAGGGCACTAGATACACATATCCACTGAGCATTACTTGCATGCATTTACCCCATGTCCATGTACTGCTCAATATATGTGTGTGCATGGGCAAAATGCTCTGTGTACATTGCACACGAGCATACATACACACACATGTACCTCAAGCGTTACATAGACACAGACTAGATACATGTTGCTTTCTGCCTTTATAGACCCTTGTCTTTGTTGTGGAAACTTGCATAATTTTTGTATGGTCCCTCTTTCTTGTACAATTTTTTTTTTTCTTATAGCAGTTTGACATGTCATCTTTTTTTGTTACCAAGCAATCAATGAATAAAACATTTAGTGGACACTAACTGTGCAAAAATGTATTTTTTGTGGCACTGAAATGTTTCTATTTTTCACTCTCTGATGCTCTTGGCACAGCCTTTTTTACAGGCATCAGATACAATGGAGCTATTATGCTGTAACTGCATTTGTTTTTTTGTTGCTTTTCTGGATATGTTTTATTGTGTGTGAGTATGCGTGTTCTGTTTTTCTTTTTTTTTATGACTTTTTTTTCCATAGAAAAAGCTGTTTTACTAATGGTGTATTGAGCCAGCACATTTGCCTGTGTGTAAAATACCAGTGTACATGTGTGTAATGCTCTGTATACATCTGAGTGTCTGGGTAATGTTTACAGAAGTCGTACAGAAGATTGCCCTACATACGCGTACATTGAGCCCTAGATGTGAACATACACAGAGCATTACACGCATATATACAGGCATTTGCTCTTGTGTCTATGTAATGCTCAATATGGGTGCACACTTGCAATTTTCTGTGTCGTACAGAGGATTGCCTACGCACAAGTACACTGAACACTAGATATGCATATACACAGAGCACACATATATACAGGCATTTTCTCCTGTGTCTATGTAATGCTCAATATGGGTTCACACTTGCAGTTTTCTGTGTCGTACAGAGGATTGCCTACGCACAAGTACACTGAACACTAGATATGCATAAACACAGAGCATTACACACATATATACAGGCATTTATTCTATCTGAGTAATGCTTAATATATGGGTGCACACTTGCAGATTTGCTTATTGAAATAAAACATTTACTTCACTGTTTTATAATTCTAGGCATAAGAATGGACTTTTGTTGGGTCCCATCTGACTGTGCTACAAAGTGGAATGAAATAGCACAGTCTTGCAAAAGAAGGAGCAAATAGAAACGTTGAACATTTATTAAACAATCACTTAGATTTGTCCTCTTGTGAATTAATCCAAATTATGGACAAGTATATACATATATGCACAATTTTTGTCAAAAAATGGCTACCATTGTGCCCAAGGCACATTGTTAGATTCATATATCAAGGCTGAATACATGGAACACTAAATATTCTCATGGCAGTACTTGTGTCTGCAGAGAAAACATTTCTGTGCATCATCTTTTGTTTGAATGTTCAGTGTTGACCTCACTCTATCAGGAGAAAGGTACTGAGATGAATAACTTTGATAATGTTAATACTGTCTTGTATGGTCCATATGTTGCTGAAATTGCCATGGCTATTTCACAATCACAGGTGCAAATTTTTATAAAGATCAACAATTTTGTGTACCACTAGGGTATTTCACTTATGTAAACATGCATGAATCAGATGTGGGTTTGAAGTACTTACACCAATGGTAAGTTGTGTGTGGAGGTGTGTGTTTGCTTGTTTGTTTTTTTTTCCTTTTTTTTTTCAAGTGTCTAATATCATCTGACGATGAAAAGACATATATGCAATCACCTACATTTTACTGAGGATACATTTCAGAAAGAGACTACTTAAAGTGATGGGTCAAAAGAGAAGTACACAATGTTGAAGTAAAAGCAGACATATACATGCAAACATCTGGTGTTTCTGCCTGCGGTCTCAAGCTTCAAAATAGATGAAAATTTTAGTAATTGTATGATGCATAGATGCACTGAATTTGGAGCCATAAAGAAGCACCTTTCTGTTTTCTCTTTCTATTCCCCATTACACAGACATGTGATTGCGAAAAAAAATGCTATGGTATTTAATTGAAAAAAGCTTTAGCTTCAGGAGGCTGTCCCTTCTCCCCCACCATGGCATTGCCTCTTGACCCCGGTGGGGAAGCTTTCAGTCTCCTTCTCAAAGAAAAGGTCATGCTGGTAGACATGTTCACAGTCTGGTGTTGAAGTTATTTCCTTCAGGGGATTGGGGATCGGGGATTATTCCATGGTTTTTTAATCACAGTTTTTGCTTCGTTGGTTCATTGATGTTTAATCTCAACATTTACTGTCGGCAAAAGGTAAACAATGAATGATTCATTATCCTCAGAACTTGTTTTGTTGGCTTATCCTGTTTCAGTTATCATTCAGCTGAGTTCTTTAGGCCTATCCTTGTGTTATTCACAGGCATTACATGTAAATATAATTATAAGCAAATTCAGCTTCTACCATACCCTGCTCTTCTTCCCTCGCATACATAAACACAAATACACTGCAAATGAACAAAACACACACAAAAAAAAAAACCACCACCACCCAAGAATAGACAAATCCTATTGACTTCCAACGTGGAAAAATGGATGGTAATGTTCTGTGAATAGCTTAATTAAACAAACCACTGAACTGAACTGAGGTAATGCTTGGCATGTATGTGTGTATGCAAAACTCTGTGTTGTACAGAATACTGCCTTCACACGCATACATTGACCACTAGATATGCATATATACACATAGCATGACATGCATATATACAGGCATTCGCTCTGTGTCTATGTAATGCTCAATATATGGGTGCACTCTTGCAGTTTTCTGTGTAGATTGTGCATTACAGACTCAGAGCAAATGCCTGTTTTCTGCCTTTGTAGACAATTCAACTGACTTTGTTCTAGAAACTCCTGTGATGGTGTGGAGTGGTAGGGGGTGCACACGAAGACAGACCGATGATGGTGTGGAGTGGTAGGGGGTGCACACGAAGACAGACAGATGATGGGAGGTTCAGGCTCAGGAACCAAGGGACAACAGCCAGCCTAAGATCACAGAGGAAGGCGACAGCATGGAGTTTCTTCCCCTTTATTTTGCTTCCAAAGCCAAGAACACGCCCGCCCACTCACTCAAAGTGCCAAAAAGCAGAAAAGTGGACCACAAAGCCAGCAACACGATGCCGCATACAAAATTGACTTCGTGAGGCAGAACTGACAGAAAATTGTGCTGTCACAATTTCCGTGTTTTCTGGCTTGCTATCTGTACAAAGTATTTTAAACATATTTACTATTGATGAAATCTTGGAATCCAAGGAATAAAATGAAACATATCACATTTGGTAATTTTGTTGCTGTTCTAAGAGCAAATGGAAGAATAATAAAAACTCACTTTTAATAAGTTTGTTTCACATTTTTATCTATCACAATAATAATTACCTAACAGCATAAAAACATTCTATAATGAATGAATAGCAGGCATTTCACTCCTTTCATATGAATTTCATTCTCCAAGAATGTGTCCGAGCACTGTCTTTGAAAATTAGAACAAAACACAACTGGCTTTCCCTTCTGTCTGGCTGTAGGCATGAGCTTTTGATACAATCTTCAATAAAATGTACTCTGTTGAAACGGACTACTGGATAATAATTTCTATACACTTTCAGCTGTATTTATCATAGAAATGGAGTCATTCACTAGGTTTCGATTGGGAAGAAGTCTGAATTTGTAGAATGGCAATTTAGCGCAGAACGCCAACAATGACAGAGTGGACAAAAAGAAGGCAACTGTTTGATCAAGACGGATATTGTCAGTCATGTCACATATTCGTAAGCATGTGCTGAAAATATCCTAAGCATGTGATATAGGAAATGAGAGCTTACAGACTTTACTTTTAATGCAACAGTTTAGAAAAAAAGACCGGCTTTTTGGTCCAATATGGTTGTAATGAATATAATCAATATATATATATATATATATATATATATATATATATATATATATAATATGCCGAACGATTAAATAGTGAGGGAAAACAAGTGCAGGCTAACATTCTTCTGTCATAGTAATAACAACTTGGGCAAAGACTTGAACTTAAGAAGGGGGTTGATGATGAAGAAAATGGGAACATAACATTAAGAAAATATGTAATAAATATGAAAAAACCCTTCACCAGCTGCATGAGGGAACCATCGTAATCTCTCTTGAAGGCAGATCTATTGGTATTGCCTGCTGCCTGCTCCTAAGCCTTTCGTCCACTGGATCGGACTCATCAGGGAGACACAGCTGATTGTGTCTGTGCTCTTGGCGTCAAATAGAGACACACCACAGTCCATAACTCTGTGGTGTTCTCACCACCAAGGGTTCAAAAAGAATCCAACAGCACCCCCAAAGCAGCCAGCGAAGGGTAGTAGAATGAAACAAAACGAAAGTGTGGAGAGGAAAAAAGTTGCTGAGAAACTAAAAACATCACGCAAACAGTATAAAATGTAGGGGACAATCTTTGAGCCTACAATGCTTGAGGATCCATTCAAGGATGCAAGGGAGATCAAAGATATGGAACAGTCTGTGTGGTCACCTCTGCTGTTCAGTAATAACCCAAGCATTGCTAGCAGAATTGTGCAGAACAACCTTTACTTAGATCTCCTAAGAGATGCACTCTCCCACTGATTGAACAAATATATACTGCCGAACATAAAATAGTGGGGGGAAAACAAGTGCTGGCTAACAATTCTTCTGTCATAGTAATGACTTGGCAAATATTTGAACTTAAGAAGGGGGCTGAAGATGAAGAAAAAATGGGAACATAAAATTAAGAAAATATATAATAAATATTAAAACCCTTCACCAGCTGCATGAGGGAATCATCGTAATCCCTCATGATGGCAGATCCATTTGTATCGCCTTCTCCTAGGCCTTTCGTCCACTGGATTGGAACTCATCAGGGAGACACGGCTGATTGTGTCTGTGCTCTTGGCATCAAATAGAGACACACCACATAACAGTCCATAACTCTGTGGTGTTCTCACCACCTAGGCAGCCAGCGAAGAGTAGCAACATGTGTTGCAGCACAAAGCGTCCCAACTGCACAAAGTGTCTCAACTGCACAAAGTGTCCCAACTGCACAAAGTGTCTCAAACTGCACAAAGTGTCCCAACTGCACAAAGTGTCCCAACTGCACAAAGTGTCCCAACTGCTCAAAGTGTCCCAACTGCTCAAAGTGTCCCAACTGCACAAAGTGTCCCAACTGCACAAAGTGTCTCAAACTGCAACACAAGTGTTCAATGCAACACAATCTTCAATCCTACTCCTCAGCTCAAAGTGTCCCAACTGCACAAAAGTGTCCCAACTGCACAAAGTGTCCCAACTGCACAAAGTGTCTCAGTGCAACACTTAGTGTTCACTCTTACTCCCCTCCTCAGCACCAAGTGTCGCACAGCACAAAATTTGACTTGCGACAGTTTGATCAGCCTTGCCTGCACAAAGTGTCGCAATGGCGCTATTCTGTGCATGTATTGAGTGAGCAAGTGAGTGATGGTAGGTGAAGAGAAATACAGTGAAGATGAGACAGACAGACAGATCGAGAGGCAGAGACAGGACAGAGACAGAGGTTCATTTATTCATTCAAAATCTATGATTGACAGGAAATAACTCTGCCAATCTGTTGTAAAATGTATATGCATGAGCAAGAATAATTGGCTGGCTCTGACCTGTGCTAATCCACCTGGCTACATAAACTGCTGGTCCAATGAAATTCATCACTGAGTGACCATGCCCCCCCCCCCCCCCCCCCCCCCCCCCGAAGAAAACTATACTGATTTGATTTTCTGACTGGTCCTTAACCTTTTGTGAAATCTGTATAATACATGTATTGTATACAAGTGCGAGTATGGGTTAATACTGCAGGTACTGCAATTAACAACAGGTACTGCAATTAACACAATTAACACAATTAACACAATCTGGTACTACAGGTACTGCAATTAACACAATTAACACAATCTGGTACTACAGGTACTGCAATTAACACAATCTGGTACTACAGGTACTGCAATTAACACAATTGCAGAACCTGTGTGAGAAATATCTGGTACACTGATGCCACTCTTAAAGCGCTAGAGTTCCCAGTGACCTATGTTTTTTGTATGGCTCACCAGGGACTCTGGATCTTTACAGTTGAACACATTCATAGCATAAGGACAGAGGAAGAGAGTGTGTGTGTGTGGGAAGAGGGGGGATGTATGTTACTTGTAACTGGAGAAAATTTTAATAGCAACCACATGTATCTCATGGGTGACAAAATTTGTGGGTCATGCACATTATGTCCCTAGCACAATAAGGGGCTTTCCCGGCACAATCTGTCGCATGTTACACTTTGTGTAAGTCTTCTCAGCACAGTGTCACACTTTTTTGCACAAAGTGTTGCCTGCGACACTTTGTGCAGTTGCAACAAACATGAAACAAAAGTGTGGAGTAAAAACGTTGCTGAGAAATTAAAAAACATTATTCAAACAGTATAAAGTGTAGGGGACAGTCTTTGAGGCTACAATGCTTGAGGATCCATTCAACGATGCAAGGGAGATCAAAAGATATGGAACAGTCTAGAGCGTTTTATATATATATATGACCTCCTTCCTCCCTACCAGCTCCTATATGATTCCTTTATGCACACACCTGTTGGTGACAACTCTTGCTGGTCACCCTCTTAATGCACCCCCTCCCCACCTTCCATCATCCTTACAACCCTCCCCCCCCCACTTTTGTATGTGTTACGGGGGAGATTACACCTCACTAATCCTTCCCTTACACACAGGCTTGTGCGCACACGATTGCACACACACACAATTTCCCCTAACACCCCCCCCCCCCCAATTTTTGATAATTATGTTCCTGCCTCCAGACCTTCCCCTACCTACATGCTTTTACCCTCTTCCCTTTCCCCTCTTCCTACTCTGCTCCACCTTTTCGGGAGCAGGCATGTATGTGGTCAGCCAACTTTAAAATTGTACTCTAGGTGTGATTTGCTTTATAAATATTATTGTCTTACTTTTACAAACCATTTGATATTTACAAGAGCTACACATAGGCGAGATGAATTCGTTTGAAATGTCCATGACAATTGAACCTGCGACATGTTACTGAAAACTGGTACCCCCCCCCCCCCCCCCCACTCTATTTGTGTGTGCATGCATGCATGTGTGTGTGTGTATGTATGTGTTGGGGGGTATATTCTGGGGTGTGAGTGTGTTTCTTGTGTGTGTGAATGTTGGGGAGGTGGGATTGGTTATGGAGTCTATATTGATGCAATGCTTAACTCTGGATCACTTTTGTCAACTGGCAAATTTCCATTTGTTCTCTGTTTGGGGCCTGTGCCAGCCAGCTGTAATTCACTGAATGGTAATGAAAGACAGCCAGAGTTAAGGATCGCTTGGTTTTTCCAGTAGTACCATCATTTTTAAAAAGTCCATGAGGAAGGCCCAGAGCCGAAATGTTGGAAAGAAAAACTTGCTTGTTTGCTTATTCATTGTGTGGTTGTGTACACACACACACACACACATATATATATATATATATATATATATATATATATATGTAATGTGTTCTGAGGCATTCACATTTTACAGTGCACATGAAATCAAGATTCATCAATCAAGAGAGACGAGGAGGAAGGTAACTCTTGAACAAAAGATTTCATCTGCTAAAGGTCACCAAGAGATATGTACACTTTTTTCCCCCCAGCAGTTTAAGACACACCAGATTTTTTTCATCTGGCGATTAACAAAACTTTGTGAATGCTGTCCAGAATGGATACTTACAGTCCACTCCTGTATTTGCCCATGTGGCCCATACACACCTGTGTGGCTTTTTACTCCCTGTGCTCTTTGCACAGCCTACGTTGTAAGCTTAGCATATAGTTGGCCACCATGTCACAGTTGCATGTTGTTGTTCGTTTCTTCTCTGGATGGGTTTTTTTTTTTCCATGGGCCCAGTTTATTTTGTGATGCGACTTTGTTCCTTGCTGGACTTTGACAGACAGCCCCACAGGCGCTGTGTGGTCAGCTGGGCTACAATGGTCAGAACTTGACCATGTGCACTGCTCTGTGTGTATGTCTTCATGTATAGAGCTTGACCATGTGCACTGCTCTGTGTATGTCTCCATGTATAGTATAGAACTTGACCATGTGCATGCTCTGTGTATGTCTCCATGTATAGAACTTGACCATGTGCACTGCTCTGTGTATGTCTCCATGTATAGAACTGACCTGTGCACTGCTCTGTGCATGTCTCCATGTGTGTAGAACTGTGCACTGCTCTGTGTATGTCTCCATGTATAGACTTGACTGTGCACTGCTCTGTGTATGTCTCCATGTATAGAACTTGACCATGTGCACTGCTCTGTGCATGTCTCCATGTATAGAACTGTGCACTGCTCTGTGCATGTCTCCATGTATAGAACTGTGCACTGCTCTCTGTGTATGTCTCCATGTATAGAACTTGACCATGTGCACTGCTCTGTGTACATCTCCATGTATAGAAACAAGCTGAGAGTACAACACACTACAACAACATTGCATGGTGTATATATGGAGAAAGGAACCCCCCCCCCCCCCCCTTTTTTTCCCCCTTTTCATTCATCTTTTACATGCATGTATATTGATCTATTTCTTTTACGTATGCCTACATTTGTGTTTTCCAATGCAAAGTAATTGGGTCTTGTTGGTTTGTACTGGCTTCTTGCACTGTGTGGACAATCTGAAAATGAGTCTCAAGTTTTGTGCATGCCTATAAAATGCTGTCCAACAAGCAGTTTATGGCGGATACCACACAGTAATCTGTCTGAAAGACATATCGGGAGTCAAAGACGAAACACTGAATCTTAATGCTCCAAAACGTTCACAGTGAATCTTAGGGGAAACTGTACCCCGTCTAGTGTTCATTTCTTCCAGAACAAGTATTGGTCGGGGCTTGTTTCAAAGTGAAGATTTGGGTTTTTAAGCAGAATCATGTAAAAAGATAAAATTTTGGTCCTTTAAAAAGCGATCAAAGGTGTTTCATACACTTCATTCTCAGATAACTGAAAGTGTACAAGACCCCGTTTGGCTTTTTACACAATGTACAGTCAAGGAAGGGGTTACCTTACAAAAGTTGCACACCATTTTCATAGTACTTTAAACCACCATTGCCCAGATAATTTCATTTCTCTCAGTCCTTTGTACTGATTAAATTCTGTTGATTGGATAACAGATACCTTTAGTTAAGAAGAAAGACAACAGGTATGGACTGGGTGGAAAATGGAATTAGCCTCTTCTTTAGGCTGACCTCTTTGATTTGATTTTCCATTTCATGGCATCATCCATTGTGCCACTAAAATGAAAAAAAATGTCAACATTGTCCTCGTATCATTTTTCAAGCATCTGTTTGCTGGAACCATAATCTTAACTTTTTCCCCCTTGGTTAATTAGCAAAGTTTCATTGATTTCAAGCCTATGGACAATTTCAACATTATTCAAATGTTTGTGGCACCATATTGATGAATTCAAGTCCTCCCCCCATCTCCTCAAAAAAAAAAAAAAAAAAAAAACACCCCCCCCCCACACACACACACAAATATTTTTTTTTAAATGAACAAAGCCTTTGAGAGTGGCAAAAGAGTGGAGGACAGCAGAAGGAAGTATGGGGATGAGGTTCACATTACAGTTGAAAAAAAGGAATGGTCATTACAGGGCTTTCATAAATGCAACATATAAAAATAACATAATGATGAAATAGTGTCAATTCATTACAAAAAAAAAAAAAAGTGCATCATGTTTGCTTCATAAAATAGATAAATAGCTAAATTCAGAAGCATATTTTCAGTCTTGGCAATAATTTGAGAATTAGCTTGAAATTACTCAATTCAGTATATTTAGATCAAGCCATATCAGATGCACCAAATCTATATGTAAATCTGTATTAATTTAAAGACTTTATATTGAGCAGATCTATCACTATTTCATGGATGGTCATGCCCACGCCTGTTTACTTGTACAATTTAATGCAAATACAATAGTGCTTGATATGAAGCAGAACTTGTCAAATTGAGGGGGGGGGGGGGGGGGGGATCAGTGTTTGGCCCATTGTGAATCGGGTTTGATTCGGCACCTCATCAGCCCATGATGTGCAGTTGCACATTGCAAAATACAACTGTAGGCATTTCAGGGAGAGAGAGACAGACAGACAGAGAGAGACCATTTCTCACTGCACACAGCTGTGCAAACAATTTTCCAATAATCTCAGAGTTGCTACTGGGAAAGGATAACATGTTTATCTGTACAGTGTTTTCAGAACTGGTGATTTTCACCCATGTTGAGTTCAGGGGCAATTTTCGCTGATTACAGTCTTATAGTCTCTTCTCATCACGGTGGGACTTGGAAACATTTTGAAATTAAATATATGAACAATGTAAATGTACTTGACTGTATAACAATGAATAACAACAAAAAAAAAAGAGAGGAAAAAAAAGATGTAAAGGT
>JADBJO010030760.1:0-17495 GCA_016801955.1 Conus betulinus | reverse complement strand
CGCTGGTGCCACGCACGGGGAACCACCTCCGTGCGAGACATACAGCAGGGACACGCAACATCCTGGCAGACTCTCTCAGCCGCTCAGGGATCCTTCTGCACACAGAGTGGACCCTGAACAAGCTGACGCTAACCACAGTATGGGAGCACTGGTTCAAGCCCATGGTCGACCTCTTGGCGACCCGCTTCAACCATCGCCTTCCCATGTATGTCTCTCCCGTCCTGGATCTCCGAGCGTACGCAGTCGATGCGCTCTCCCTCCCCTGGACGGGACTCATCGCGTACACCTTTCCCCCTTCCCAATACTTCAAAGTGATCAGGAAGGCCAGGCTGGAGAGACCCAAACTCATCCTTATAACCCCGTGGTGGCCGCCCAGTTGTGGTTCCCAGACCTCAGGTCCCTAACTCACGTTCCCCCTCTCCAGCTAGCCCCTCGGTGGGACTTGCTCAGACAACCTCGCTCGGGCCTCCCTCACTCCACCCCCCAGATGCTTCGCCTACACGCTTGGCTGATATGCCAACCAAATTGCGACCACCGGTCCCCGCCTCCCCCGCGGACAGACCCCGGTCTGTCCTAGATACCCTGACAGAAGCGGGGGCATCGCAGTGATTACGGGACTTGGCCTTGGCCTCGCGTAGGACCAGCACCGAGTCCCTCTACAATTACCGATGGGAGATGGGTCACATGGTGCACGGCTAACTCGGTCCCCTACCTCCTCCCCTCCAACATCCAGATAGGCAATTTCCTATCCCATCTTTCGTCCTCTCGAAAGCCCTCTGCTAGTTCCATTTGGGGCTACAGATCGGCCGTATGCACCACCATCCGTCAGTTGGGCGGCCCATCATTCGACAATGACTTCTCAGACAACTATCTCGGGGGGTGGCCCTACGGGAAGCTCAGTCCCCTAGGCGCGCTCCCATGTGGGACCTCTTTCTGGTTCTTGACTCCCTCAGAAAACCCCCTTTCGAGCCCCTCCGCGCTATTCCCTTTGACATTCTCTCCTTCAAGACCACCTTCCTTCTCTCCCTGGCCTCAGCCAGGAGAAGAAGTGGGATTCATGCCCTCAGTGGTGACCCTCGGGACATTGCCTTTCACAGAGACGGCGGCTCGGTCTCGCTTAAGTTCCTGCCGGTTCTTAGCGAAGAACCAGGAACCAGGCACGTCCTCTCCTTCCCTGGTTATCCGCTCCCTAGCGGATATCTTAGGCAGCGAAGGCGGCGGGGACATGGACCTGTGTCCCTCTAGGTGCCTCAGATACTACTGGGAGCGTTCCCGCCCCAGGCGTTCCTCTCAGAGAAGCCTCCTTATTTCCATCTACCCCATCAGCAAGAAAGACATCTCGGCGGGCTCGATTTCTAGGTGGCTATCCAATACTATCAAATCTGCCTATGCCCAGGCCCACAAAGACCTCCCAGCCCTTTCCCCTCGAGCCCACGAGGTCAGAGCGCTGGCCACGTCCACAGCGTTCCAGCACTCTGTCCCCGTGCGCCATCTCCTGGAGGCAGCCTACTGGCGTTCGGAGAACCCTTTCATAAACTTTATCTAAGGGACATCCGCATGACCAGGGCTGATGGTTCTAAAGGGGTTTCATTTGTGGCGGCCAATGCAGCCATAACAGTTAACCCAGGAACCATTAGGGCGCTCAGCCCTCCTCCTATTCCTTTAAATTCTGCTATGGTCTGACATGGTATAGTATACGACGCCAAAATGGGGAGTTTGTATTATACTCCCTGTTTGGCTAAGTATACTTACCATGTCAGACTCTAATGCCCGCCCTACCTTCCCCGCTAGCGCCAAGGTTCCCTGGGGTTGCCTTGCGCGCAGGCCTCGTTGAATGACGGGACAGTACACAATCTTCGGCATCTTCCGTAGGCGGGAAGTAGGGTGGGCGTCACGTGACTATCTTATGACTGCATTTGCCACAAAACTTCGGCCTGACAGAGCTGACTGACAGCCGTTTAATGCTATGGTCTGACCTCCCCTGAGTTGGCCTTTATTTCTCACGACCAGTCTATGCCTTCCTGGTCAGAAAATTCGAAAGAGCTGCTTCATCTTCCATTGTCTCTTCTGTTTCCTTTACTGCAAGACTCTTTGGTGCAGCTCAGCAAGACCAGCATTTCTTCTCCCCCAGTCATCAGAGTTTGTCATGCCTGCCATGAATGGTTTCTTCATTGGACCAGCATGGAACCTGCATCGTTTGTACAGGCTACTCTCCATTCGCTCCTTGTAGTTTGTGCAAGTCTTAGCTGTCTTCAGTATAGCGCTCAATATTGTCTCTTCAAAGCGACGGTCAGCCAGTTTTGGCAAGGGTAGCGACTGTGCTCCTTGCTCCGCCACTTCAGTCACAGTCCTGGGTGAGGTGGAGACAGGCCAACATCTTCCCCCAGCACACACTTTTTTCCCCCTGCCCCAGGACAAGCAGTTTTGGAAGGGTGGCTGTTCTTGTTTCCTCCATGCTGATCTCAGAGAGAGAACACCCATGCGAGTGGCACTGGCTTGGAGCACTCCCAGACCAGTGTAGTTCCAAGGGGGGTTACCGGTGCATTTGGGCGATCCCCAGGTAACATGAGCAAGGAGGACAGGTTGTACTTGGACCAGTTTCAAAGAACGCAAAAGGATTTTATTCATTCTGATGACAACATTAGTGGTTGTTTGGTGGTGACAAGTATATTTCTTCTTCTTCCGACTTATGCACGAGCTGCTACCGATAATGCTTGGTCACATCCAACACCTAAAAACTGCTTGTCAGAAAGCACTGAATATTCTGAGAGTTGTGGCACACACGGATTGGGCGCTGAGAAGAAAACTCCTCTCCATCTTTACAGGACTCTGATCCTCTCTAAACTGGACGATGGGTGTGTAGTCTACAGCTTGAACAGACCCTCTTACCTGAAAAGTCTAGATCCCATCCACCATTCCACACCACCCCTGTTTATAGCTGTATGTTGAGGCAGGAAACCATCCCTCTTGAACCGTTAGCTGAAACTTACCTTAAACTACTGTTTGAATCTCTCTTCTGAACACCAAAACTCTGCATATGACTGTGTTTTGACCTAAAAAGAAATTTGTATTCTTCCCCATTTGAACAATGCAAATATAGACCTTGGAGTCATGTGTGATTTATCAAAATTTCCTGATGACCCACCATAGACTTTCTTTACTCCAGAGATCCAGTTTGATATAGCCTTGTACCATAAATACCCACAAGCTCCTAGACATACAAGTCCTTTTTTGCCAAACTGTGTTCAAAGTTTCCCTCCATCAAAGAAATTTTCACCGACTGTTCCAGATCTGAGGAGGGGGTTGCCTCACCTGTCTATTGTGCAACAGAACTTTCACAGAGATGTTCTGAACACATTCCCACTGACAGCTCCATCTACATTGCTGAGTTAACAGTCTTAGTCCTGGCTCTTCGAATGGTCTCTAAATCATATCATAAAAATTTTCTTATTTTGTGGGACTCCCGTTCTCCCTAACCTCAAGCACCCTCATCTGCTGAAGTTAATTGAACTGTACACATCTCTGAAATCAGATGGACATAACTTAGTTTTTGCTTGGGTTCCCAGCCATGTGGGATTCGAGGCAAGGAGGTGGTTGATGCACCTGCCAAGAGTGCCACACACAAAGAGTTGAGTAGATTGTCTAACCCTCACACTGATCTGAAACCCAAAGCCCAGGTTTATGTCAAAGACCTCTGGCAAGAAGAATGGAAGTCGCAGACGGATAACAAGCAATTTAAAATCTGTCCAAATCTGAAAGTTTTTACCATGTTCCTGAGGTGGCCATAAAAAAAAAATGCTCTTGTGCCGTTTGCACACAGGCTACTCCTTTTACACCCATTCTTATCTTTAAAATGAAGAAAAAGCTCTGTGTTGCATTCCATGTCATGTAACACTCACAGAGAAACATATTCTTTTAGAGATTTGGGACTTGCATGATGTGAGACATTAACACTTTACTGCAGAGTCCATGAAAACCTTGTTCAGAGATGTCCGTTTGATGTGATCTTTGAATTTCTGAAAGAGGTAAACATTTTTCATCTGATCAAAGATGTTATAGGAGAAAGATTTTTAATGAAGTTTCTGGTATGTTTTTAGAACATATGTTTTAAAGGGAAGGTTGTGTGAGTGATTTTTTTTTTTTTTGATGACATGTGAGTTGACTTGAACTCGGTGACAGCCCTGATGTGGCCCTTTGCAGTTGGCCAGGCTCTAAGCAACATTAGTAATGTCTTGGAAACGTCATATTGGAACAGACACTACGGAATATCATGAAAGTCACATGGTAGCAATGCAGTGACTCCTGTGATGAGTTGCCTCAACATGGCCAGATTGTTCCCTGCACATTGAAGACGCTGGTACTGGGATAGGTCACACCTAGGCACGGCGGCGCACATGAGGAGGATTAGAGAGTAAGCAGTGTAAGAGTAGTGTCTTTGAAGATTATCATTAAAAAAAAAAAAAAAAAATTTTAAAACAGATGCTGCAGAAGCGCAGTTTCTGTTGAGAAGCATCATATTTTCCTTCTAATTTTTTTGCATCTTTTTTTTTTTTCCAGAGGATGAACGTTGTGGTGCCATGGACTTCATGAAGGATGACATTGACTACGCGTATTACTCTGACATATCCGAGTCTGGCCACAGAAAAACACACAAGCAAAGTGATGGTCCCAAGTTGTACAGGGAGGACCAGATCACACTCACAGGAATTGAACCCTTAAGTAAGATTTAAGTTTCGTCTATTATTTAGCTTATTTCCTAACTGACTTTTCCAAGTTGAAAATTTTTCAGTTTACAACAGTCACAGACAAGCTTTCCTAATGGGAAATTTTGAAAGTTCTGATTTTTTTAGAAAAGCGCCTCAGTGTTAACATGACGTTATTCGCTAATAATGCCACCATTGACCTTTCTGTGACAAGTGTGCAGTCGGTCAGTGCAGGCTTTGTTACTGTGTATGTGTGAGTGTGTGTGTGTGTGTGTGTGTGTGTGTGTGTGTGTGGCACACATGCTGGAGCATGGTAGTTACTGACCATGCAACTACTTTTGCTTGACTTATAAAAGAGCATCTGTTAGAGGTGTGTCACAGCTTCAAAACAGATAATAAATAAAGACAGGAAAGATGTCATTTTTCTGATGCCAAAGTTCTCAGTTTATTACTGATTAATTTAAATAAAAATTACACTACTTTCAGTAGCTTTTTTCTGATTTTTTTTAAACAATAAAAAGGCTGTCTGTGGGGAAGATGCGGGAGAGAAAACTGGCAGTACACAATAAGTGTGTATCTTTTGTGGACAGAATATTTGTATATGTTACAAGTGTGTATTGGATAATTGATTTTCTTGTTATTACTAGTGCAGAGATTGTTTTCTGACCATAATGTCCATATTTCACAACAACAATAATGGTATGTAATTGACACTTATCGCATTTGAAAAGAACTTGAATAAGGCAGGGAGTTTTGACTATATTCAAGATCAGAAAGGCTGTGCTGTCTAGAATAAATGCTAATTGTGTTTGTTCATCTCTCTATTTGTTGTTTCGGTGTACATGTCTCAGGTACTAGGTATATTTGCAAACTTGAAACTTTTTTTTTTTTTTTTTTTAGGGGAGGTGGTGTCTTTCTTGTTTGTTCTGTGTGCTGTGTGTTAGCATTTATGCCAGGTGATCAGCGTTGTAAGCAGCAATTGTTCGGAGTTATAGGCATATGATTATCTCATTGTGAGAACAAGAGTTACCTTGCTTGTAGGTCATTAGGAGCATTCGTTTGGAGTTATGGACATAAGATTATCTCATCATGGCAACAAGAGTTACCTTACTTGTAGGTCATTAGGAGCATTCGTTTGGAGTTATGGACATACGATTATCTCATCATGGCAACAAGAGTTACCTTACTTGTAGGTCATTAGGAGCATTCGTTTGGAGTTACGGGCATATGATTATCTCATCATGGCAACAAGAGTTACCTTACTTGTAGGTCATTAGGAGCATTCGTTTCGGGAGTTATGGGCATATGATTATCTCATCATGGTAACAAGAGTTACCTTACATGTAGGTTATTTACTTATTGCTGTTACTGTGTTTTTTTCTTTGAACTGTACATAAAAAATTGCTTGATTATACTGCATAATTGCTAAATGATTTGGTTATGTTTTTTGAAATGGAGAATTTACAAGAATGTATTGCTTAAAGGGCATAGATTGCTTTATTTTTATTTCTAAATGTGGATATATTGGCTATTGCTTAAAGACCTGAAAATTTCTCATTATACTTTGATGTGATTATATTGCTTAAAGTGCGCAAACTTTGTACTTATGTGCATGGAATTGCAGAAAATCCTTAGTTATACTATTTCATTTAGTTGAAAATACAGAAATTATTTGGTTTTATTGAAAGTGCTGATACTGCTTTGTTATGTCACTTCAAAGGGCTAAAACTGCTTGATTTTATTAAAAGTTCTGAAATTGCTGATATATTTCCTAATCTTACCGTTACCAAGTCTTCTTTACGTAACATTTTTGCTACTTCTAGAAACTCAGATAATTTTTAAAATCATCATACAAAAACATAAGAAATTCTGTTTTACTATCTTTCTTATTTTCAGTATTCTTCTTCTTGTTGTTCCTGCTCTTCTTCTTTTTTTTCTTCTTCTTCTTCTTCTTCTTCTTCTTCTAGAACCATATTATTATAACTGTCTTCACATTCCTCTTCTTCTGTTAGTATAGGTATTATCATTACTATGGTTAATATTATCGTTATTAGTATTGTTATTATATGATTACACTACCATCATTATTACTATATATTATCATCATTTTCTTATTTCCTTATCACTGTTATTATCATTTTAACCCATACTGTCTTCCTTCATTCTCAGTTCCATTCTGTAGTTTAGTTTTTCAACCAAGACCAGCTTTTGCACTCAGATAAAAAAAAAAAAAAAGATTAGTGACTATCTGTCTGTCCTTCGCTTTCATTGTCTTGAATGTTGTTGTCTTTGCCTGAAGAAGACCAAATGCGTCAAGACACGTTGTGTTTGTTTTCTAGTTTGTTTTCTTCTTTTGTTTGGCGCTGCAGTAATCCTGCCTGTGCTCTGTTTTCGGTGTCCACCTGCAGTCACCCTGTTTTGAAACTGCTTTTTAAAAAAAAAAAATGCATTTACTGTAGACAGACCTGCTTACCTTACGATTTTGCCATAATTTGTACGAGAAATAAAGAACTCTTGGGAATTACGGAGAAAAAAAAAAAATACGGCAAAAGAAAAATTGAAAAAAGAAAATTGTTAAATGCGAAGTTTTGTCTGCTGCCGTTTTGGTCAAAAGCAATAAGAAGACATTTCCCAGTGTGCCTTGCATCTTTTGCTTTGTCAGATGGTGATGAAGCGGTCTTACACGCCAATGGCCAGCTCTTCCAAATCTTTAATCGTTGCAAAAGTATTGCGATTATGAAAATTACTGGTTTTTTTTCCCTAAATTACAGGTTTTTGTCTGAGATATTACAGGTACACAAATTTGGGGTAAACAGGTCTGTGTAGATGTGAAATAATCAGATCAGTAGTTCCTATTTAAATACTAACTTTTTTTTTAACGTAACATATAGAAGTACCAGATAACTTACTCGAGTGTTAGATGAACTCATGGAAATGGAGTTCGGTTTTGGAAAAAAAAAAAGTAAAAAAAAGTTCTAAACCAGACTGCACCAGATTCTGTGTGAAAACATACTGGTGGAATTATTTGATTCTTATGCGTGTGTCTGAGTATTTGTAATGCTTAGAACTGATCGTTATGGTCACTCGTTTTAAAAATCTATCGATGCTCAAGTCTTCCTTAATAGATGTCACAGGAAAAAGTGTAGAGTCATACCTGACTGGCAGATGCAGATGGATTTTTTTGTTTACAGGTAGTGGTTGACAAATGGATCCAGTCAGACTGATGATTAAGATATTAAATAAAAATAAAAGATCAGTAATACTACAATGGATACAGAATGAGAATGTATCTATCTGATTTTTTTTTTGGTGGGGGGGGGGGGGGGGGGTGGGGGTGGTGGTGATAAGTAACTTAGAGCGCATAGAATGTTTTATGTCTTTACTGAGTAGGAAAAAAATTATAATGGGAATACTGGCTATATCATAAATCTTTGAAATCAGGAAATTGTTTCTGATAATTTGCAGAGAAAAATGAGAGATTTGATGCTGGTGATGATGTCAGAGATGATTGTGATGATTATCGGGCAGTTTGTTGAACAGTGTAATGATGTTTCAGAGCGTGGCAAGTTCAGTCGAGTGTACCGCATCGTGCAGGAAGCGGAGGAACGTGAAGCCATTGTCAAGAAAGTGACAGATGAAAATCCAGCCGTTCAGGAGGTTTGTAATGCTCATGGTACATTGAAATCAGCTAATAATAGGTTTTAACGTACAATCTCGTTGAATGAAAAGTCCCCCAAATTACTCGATTGATTTTGTAGAGTAACAGACAAACTCAGGCACCGATTTTAAAAAAAAAAAAGGAAAGTGTCTCCCTACCTTCATATTACCCCCCCCCCCCCCCCCCCAACCCTTTCTCAACCTGAAAGTCAAATGAGCATTAAATTTTGTGCTTAGATATTGCAGAATATCTGAAAACTAACCGAATTTCCCAAATTGTCAGTATGATGTAGGAAATAGACTTGTTATGCTCAGAATTTCCCAAATTGTCAGTATGACGTAGGAAATAGGCTCATAATGTTCAGAATTTCCCAAATTGTCAGTATGATGTTGGAAATAGGCTCGTAATGTTCAGAATTTCCCAAATTGTCGGAATGATATAAGAAATAGACTTGTAATGTTCAGAATTTTTCAAATTGTCAGTATGATTTAGGAAATACGCTCGTAATGTTTAGAATTTCCCAAATTGTCAGTACGATGTAGGAAATAGGCTTCTAATGTTCAGAATTTCCCAAATTTTCAGTATGATTTAGGAAATAGGTTCGTAATGTTCAGAATTTCCTAAATTGTTAGTATGATGTAGGAAATAGACTTGTAATGTTCAGAATTTCCCAAATTGTCAGTATGATGTTGGAAATAGGCTCGTAATGTTCAGAATTTCCCAAATTGTCAGGTTGACGCAGGAAATCGACTTGTAATGTTCAGAATTTCCCAAATTGTCAGTATGACGTAGGAAATAGACTTGTAATGTTCAGAATTTCATTTCCAAATTGTCAGTATGATGTAGAAATAGACTTGTAATGTTCAGCATTTCCCAAATTGTCAGTATGACATAGGAAATAGACTTGCCCGTCAGCTGGCTAGCAATAGCGAACAGGTGGCATGGAGCAGATTGGTGGTGAAAAGGTTAAAGGTCCCCCAGATGAAAACTCCCACCTTCGGAAGACATTTTGTTTTTCTGAAACTACTGGATTCACCTCCAGTGATGACCCCTCCCTTTTAGAGGTCATTTTTAAAGGATTTTAGGATGCTGCTGCTGCAGAGACATTGCTCTGCAGTGCAAACAGGGGTCCTAATTCTGTGACGCGACCTGAAAAATAGCGCAGTCAGGAATTCAACAAAAGCAGTTTGGCCACTGAAAATTTGGACAATGGTCAAAGTCTGTATGGAACCTCAGTTTGAAGAAAAGAGACGCTTGAAATTAACTCCTCTTTTAAAGACGTGATTTTCTGGAATGTTTGTCGATACCAGGTTCAACTTTCAATAAAGAGTCTGTGCCTTGAAGATTTTTTTTTTCTCTGGAACATTTTTGTCTGTCTGTATTGGATTTACCTTCCAGCAAAGACCCAGCCCCGCCACAAACACCCCCTCCCCCAGCATACCAAGCAGTGTTAATATGTTATAGCTGTATGTGTGTGTCTGTGTGTGCAGTTGCAATTATGTGTGTGTGTGTGTGTAACCTATTGTATGCTTGATCGGTGTTTGATTTTATGTGATAATATTTATTTTATGTTCTTTTTTTAATTCTTTTTTAGAAGCATCACCGAAAAATGTTACACAATGTGAGATGAATAGATAGATACAGATAAAAGATAAATGTTTGACAAGTTCTTCTTCTTCTTCTGTGTACACACAGGCTGATACTCCTGTGGACACTCCCTATATAAGGACAGGCAAATATTACTCCCATTTACCCAATAAAGGGAGTGGAGTTTTGTGTGCATGACCGTTTTTTTAATCCCGCCATTAAGGCAGCCATACTCCATCTTCAGGGAAGTGTGGCAAGTTAATAACGAACATCTTCAAACAAATGAACAGCATTATACATAGAGTGTAACCTACGGTGTGCTGAATGTTATGGATGCTTGATGCTCTCTCTGTGAACCCTGTGAGACATGATTCAAGACTTGACCTTTAATATTGCCACCAGTTTGAACAGTTGCTTTCTTCTCCACACCACTACACCTGCTGGTTGCAAAACATGCATGAAGTCACACATGAAATTGGTGCTTTGCTAAGAATTCCTCCAATCTCCAAGAAGAGAAAGATAGGAGTTTTTACGTAGCAAACTTCCTACAAGAATTGACTAACTCCCAAGAAAAGAGTTATGTTGAGACGCTTCAAGAGAGCTAAACGTGCAAAATTTTGTGAAGGATGGCTCCTGTTAGCTGGAAGTATTTCAAGTGGATCACACCTGAACTGTAGCACAACTTACAGTACAGTTGGCTAAGTTGAAAAGAACTATACATCCGCCACAGTTTTATTAGTGTGAGAGGAGTCATGGGAAAGATGTTTCTTATAGGTCATGTCTTTTGCGTGATTGTGTCTTTCTAAAGAGTTTTTGTCCAAACTATGGAATATAATTCAGTGTGTTCAGGTGAGTACTATGCATACTAATTTCAGTTACAAGAAAGAAAAGTTTCTGACCTGACCAAGTCGTGCAAAGGGAAAGTAAATCTTATTGGTATGAACACCTGAATACCAGTGTAGACATCTTTGCCTTGATCCAAGAACTAAGGAAGCAGTACAGGTGTAACAAAGAAGATGCTTGAAACTTGACAAGATGAAGCTAAGAAGAGAAGACAGCATGGCCAATATGAACACTGGTGGAATGGCAAGTTGAATCTCTGACATTCTTCTTCTGTTGTTAAAGCGTTAGAATATATAGCCTTTTGAACAAAGGAAAAACAGACTCCCCGGACTCGTTGATGGGAATGGCATTTGAAGGTCTGAAGCTTAGATGGTACAAAATGTAGCAGCAACTGTCAAAAGAGTAAAGAGAGAGAGAGAGAGAGAGAGAGAGAGAGAGAGAGAGAGAGGTTGTTGTTTTGTTTTGATTTGATTTGTTCCTCTCCAGCCAGAAAACAGTTCAAACTGATTTGGGCAGCAGGAAATGACATTCTAAAGGAGAGTCACCCAGCTTTAGGTCGAGGTTGAGTTTGCTCCCATAGAAGTTTGTTATTTATTGTTATCAAGACCAGTCATCACACAAGTAGGGACTGACGCATCCCCTTTGGTGAGGAACGTGTTTCTGAAAACTTGTTGTAATTGGAAAATTCCTTTTTTTTTCCAGGCACACAGGAAAGGAGCAGAGCATCTGTTGAAGCTGAAAGAATGTTGCCACTTCTTCATCAAAGTCTACGGCTTCATGATGTCCTCGCCACTGCGCGTCATCCTGGAGAGCATGCCACAGGGCAATGGCACTTTACTCGACCGCCTCCAAAACAGCGATGGGCCCCCCTTCACCTGGCTTCATATCAGCTCCGTGCTGAAGCAGTTGGCGCAGTGTCTGAGTTTTCTGGTCAGTGGCTCAGCAGAGGTGTCGGAGAACGTTTCTGAACAGACATGCCTCTTTTTACCACTCAGACTTTTTTTTTTAAGGTGTATTTTGTTTGCCTTTTTTTCCCCACCAGCAGATTCTTAAAACCAAAAGTCATTCTTGAAAAAAAAAAAATCTGATTTTTCTCATACTTACCTGTCCAAACAAATGCCATATCCCCAGTTGATGTGGAGTATTGTTTTAAGTCAGAACACATCCACCCATCCCTCAACAGAAAACAAAAAAAGAAAGGGAAAAAAAAAATTGAACTAATCTCATCTCCATTCCTAGGTAGCCAGCAAGAGTGATTGCCCTTCATGGCTTCACTTCAAAATATATTGAAACTATCTTAGGTTTCTCCTTTTTCTTAGGGGAAAAAAACTCCTTTATTCTCTCTTGTCTATAGTTTTCAACTCCTTTTTTTTTTGTTTTTCTCTTCTTTTTTTCTTTGCTATACAGATTCCCACAAATGCTTGCTCATGCTTGCCTTTGTTCCTGAAGGAGAAGCAACATTTTCTTCAGCTTCTCAAGGGGAATTTCGGACAATAATTCTTACAAATTTCATGCAAGTGCTGTTTCTGTTCAGAGTCCAGTCGTTGTTTGCCTGAACCTTTCCTTGTTGTCCTCTAAACCCACTGCTACTTCAACGGTTACTCGTGTCTGTTTTTGTCACAAGTGTTGCGTTTGTGCTGATAGACATGAGACCTGCACCTCCTGTATTTTACATTCTCAATTTCCAGTTTGTAACTTGTGCGAGGATTGGACCAGCGCAACATGGTGTTAAGTTAGTGAGTTTGATATTCAGATTAATCTGCATGACAGTCCGCCAGTGTAGGCAAGAGAGTACACTGCCTTCCCTGGCCACACCCTGCAACAGCAGCACTTAAGCCTGTAGAGACAGGTCAGCATCTCCCCCTCTCCCACTCCTTGCTCTTGCCCCCTCAGCACCTTGTAGATGAAGAGGAGCAGTTGGGGAATTTGAAGGGAAGGCTGAGTGCAGACAGTGGTGCTGATCTAATCCATCAGCTCGAGAGACACCAGCAAACAATCCTCTTCAGAGAACTGGCCGCTGCCGACTGCTGAGCCACCTCAGCTGAATTAAGATTGCCCACACAGATGAATGTCGGTGTGGCATAGGACCCCAGACCCCAGGACACATCCTCCAACAATGTCCAGCCCATGATGCTCTATGGTGTTAGATCTGACCAAAGGGTACAGCACTGCAGATGCAGCTTTGGGGCAGCTGTCAAAACCTCGAGAAGACTGTGGAATTCATTGTGGTGACAGGATTGAAGATCTGATGCAGCCAATTTAAAATCGACCGCAGGATAAGTAGGGGATGTACTATATTGTTTTGCTCTTGGCAAAGTTCAGGGTTGAGCCGTTTACTAGAAAGGAGGGGATTCAACAGGGGTCCATGTAGCAGAAGATGAACCTTGGTGAAGGTCTTGGAGACTTAGTGGTCCTCTGACCATGGTCAAACCATTCATGAAGCAGGAATGCTGGTTACAAATGCAGATAAATGTGCTATCTTGCAAACAACATGTGCAATACTAAACTTACCTTTTGGCGTCGTATACTATACCATGTCACCTATGCCCCCGAGAGGGACCAGTGCCTCAATACACACACCCCACCTGAACAACATTTTGGTCGATTGTGGCACCCAACCTCGCAGACTTGGGTCGACCTGGGTCTCCCACCTCGGGCGCTGTCCGATCGGCAGTCCGGGCTCTCCCACCCCAGCCCGTCTGCCGAGCATAGAGCACGAGGGTCCCGCCATCCCCCCTCCCCCCCCCCACCACCCTACCAGGGCGGGACCCTCGCGCACCCGCGCAGTTGCCCCCTGAGGAAGACCTCCCTTCCCAGGAACTTGACTCTCCCCACAGCCTGAGGACGACTACGATGAGGACTTCTTCTCATCCCTTTATGACATCCACACCATTGAACGGTTTCGACCGGACTTCGTGTCGAGGGACGCCCCTCCCTCTGCCGATCTTGGCCTTCCCTGACATCGTTGGGCTGCCCCCAGCCCAATACTCCAGACTCAGAATTGTCGCACCTCAGTCACTCACTTCGCTGTGGGAGAGTCCGGCAAAACGCGCCAGGGGTGCAGACGCCGTCCCCACGCCGGGTCAAGACTTGCCCCCGGCACCCAATGCGGCCCCCTTCGGCGCCCTACTTGGGACCCACAGGAAGCACCCAGTTGCCTCCCTCTTTGCCGACAATCCGGTTACCAGGGAGTGGGCCATCTCCCAATCAGATTGTCGCCTGATGGGCATCTTACACACCACTGCAGGGCATGCCTACCTTAGCATGCTCTTGCAGAGGGCGGAGGTACTCTGGCCTGGGGATGACGGCGCCGTCCCAGTGCCTTCGGATACAAACTCCGAACCACACCAGGACGAACCTCGCTTATTCAGCGACCCCTTTATGCGACACCTAGTTAACAGGATATCGCATCACTTGGCGGCTGCGGCGGACAGCGCAGCAACAAGCCATTTTAATTGTCTGCTAGTGGCTAGAGACGCGGTGCTTGCACGCTCCTCACTCTCCCCGGCACTCAGGGCATCCCTACGATGTGTCCCGGGCCAGGATCACTCGCTCTTTGGCGAGGCACTCCACCTAGGCTATGTCTCTCTCGCTCGAGGAACGCAAGCAGGCGGCGTCCTTTGCCCCCCGGCCTCAGCCACGCCTTTCCAGGCCCCCCAAGCGGCCACTTAACTCACAGAGGCCTAAACCTAAACCTCGCCAAAATTTTGGTTTGGCCAGCAAGCACGGCCCCGCCGGTGACTGGAGGACACTCCCGTAGTGCGCATGGAGCTGGCCCAACCTGCCCAGCAAGGCACCGGCCCACTCTTCCCCTTCCCCCCATCTGGACCATCGGCTCCCCTGGCGGGCAACCTCTCCCGGCCGCCTGCCAGTGGCGACGTATGGGCCTCAGCCCCTGGGTAGTGTCGGTTCTTCAGGACGGGTTTCGCCTACCGTGGGCTCACCGTCGTCCTCCCCTCATGCGCTCTCCTCCTCCGTCCCCCCAGCGACCCCCCACCTGCCCAGGCGGACGCCCTTCGCCTGGAAGTCCTCGAACTCCTCAGAAAGGGGCCATCACCGAAGTTTTCCAGCCCAACCCGGGTTTACTCCCACCTGTTCGTGATCCCCAAACCTTCGGTGGGATGGAGGCCCATCCTTGACCTTTCTCCCCTCAACAAGTTCCTCAGACATACCTAGTTCAAGATGGACACGCCCTCCCAGATCAGAGACTCCATCCATCACGTAGATTGGGCTACCTCCATAGATCTGAAAGATGCGTACTTCCAGATCCTTATTCACCCGGCGCACAGACGTTACCTCCGGTTTGTCTGGCAAGCTCGAGTGTTCCAGTTCAAAGCTCTCCCCTTTGGCCTCTCCCTGGCACCCTTCCTCTTCACGAAGGCGTTCCGATCTCTCTCCCAACACAGTCCCTCGAACTATACACAGACGCCTCCAACTCGGGCTGGGGGGCCCACTTGGGGGACAGTCATGCCTCGGGGATGTGGGACGCACAGATGGCTCGCCTCCACATCAACATACTAGAATTGGAAGCGGTCAGGCTGGCCCTCCTCCACTTCCAACATCTATCTCTCACCGACTGGTTCTCCTCCTCACGACAAACACGTCGGTAGCCCATTACATCAACAAGGGGGGGGGGGGGGGGGGGCTCACTCCATCGGCCTCTCTCTACGGACAGAGGCCCTCCTTCGCTGGTGCCACGCACGGGGAGCCACCCTCCGTGCGAGACACATAGCGGGGACATGCAACATCCTGGCAGACACTCTCAGCCGGTCAGGGACCCTTCTGCACACACAGTGGACCCTGAACAAGCTGACACTAACCACCGTCTGGGAACACTGGTTCAAGCCCATGGTCGACCTATTTGCGACCCGGTACAACCATCGACTCCCCATGTATGTCTCTCCACTCCCGGACCCCCGAGCGTACGCGGTCGATGCGCTCTCCCTCCCCTGGACGGGACTCCTCGCCTACGCCTTTCCCCCTTCCCCATACTTCACAAAGTGATCAGGAAGGCCAGGCTGGAGAGACCCAAAACTCATCCTCATAACCCCGTGGTGGCGACTCAGTTGTGGTTCCCGGACCTCAGGTCCCTCACTCACGTTCCCCCTCTCCAGCTAGCCCCTTGGTGGGACTTACTCAGACAACCTCGCTCGGGCCTCCCTCACTCCAATCCCCTGATGCTTCGCCTACACGCTTGGCTTCTATGCCAGCCAAATTGCGACCACCGCGATGAGAGAGATGGGTCACGTGGTGCACGGCTAACTCGGTCCCCTACCTCCTCCCCTCCAACATCCACATAGGCAAGTTCCTATCCCACCAGATAGGCAATTTCCTATCCCACCTTTCATCGTCTCGAAAGCTCTCTGCTAGTTCCATTCGGGGCTACAGATCGGCCGTAGGCACCACCATCTGACAGCTGGGCGGCCCATCATTCGACAATAACTTTCTCCTTAGAGAACTATCTCGGGGGGGGTGCCCTACGGGAAGCTCAGTCCCCTAGGCGCGCTCCCATGTGGGACCTCTTTCTGGTTCTTGACTCCCTCAGAAACCCCCCTTTCGAGCCCCTCCGTGCTATTTCCCTTGTCATTCTCCCCTTTCAAGACACCACCTCCTTCTCTCCCTGGCCTCAGCCAGGAGGCGAAGTGGGATTCAGGTCCTCAGTTGTGACCCTCGGGACATCGCCTTTCTCAGAGACGGATCGGTCTCGCTTAAGTTCCTGCCTGAGTTCTTAGCGAAGAACCAGGAACCGGGCACGACCTCTCCTTCCCTGGTTATCCGCTCCCTAGCGGATATCTTAGGCAGCGAAGGCAGCGGGGGACATGGACCTATGACCCTCTATGTGTCTCAGATACTACTGGGAGCGTTCCCCCCCAGGCGTTCCTCTCAGAGAAGCCTCCTTATTTCCATCAACCCCAACAACAAGAAAGACATCTCGGCGGGCTCGATTTCTAGGTGGCTATTCTATACTATCAAATCTGCCTATGCCCAGGCCCACTAAGACCTCCCAGCCCTTTCCCCTCGAGCCCACGAGGTCAGAGCGTTGGCCACGTCCACAGCGTTCCAGCACTCTGTCCCCGTGTGCCATCTCCTGGAGGCAGCCTACTGGCGTTCGGAGAACCCTTTCATAAACTTTTATCTAAGGGACATCCGCATGACCAGGGCTGATGGTTCTAAGGGGTTTTTCATTTGTGGGCGGCCAATGCAGCCATAACAGTTAACCCAGGAACCATTAGGGCGCTCGGCCCTCCTCCTATTCCTTTAAATTCTGCTATGGTCTGACATGGTATAGTATACGACGCCAAAATGGGGAGTTTGTATTATACTCCCTGTTTGGCTAAGTATACTTACCATGTCAGACTCTAATGCCCGCCCTACCTTCCCCGCTAGCGCCAAGGTTCCCTGGGTTGCCTTGCGCGCAGGCCTCGTTGAATGCTTTTCATTTTTCATTGACCCATTCTCCTTCATTCCTTGGACAGAACTGCACGGTTCACCATAGGTCTGATTTTTTGTATATGTGATCATTTTAAGTTCCATTATTTCTGTCCTAGAGGCAGCTGGATGAGAAGGCTGAGATGATTTCTTTCTCATGTGATAGGCAGACACACATATATGCACATGCATGTATACATATGATGAGTGTGTTCTTATGTGTAAGCATGATTGTCACATGTGTGGGTCTAAACAGTTGAAGGCTCTTATTAGTT